>OX104063.1:116372264-116436285 GCA_944474145.2 Dicrocoelium dendriticum | reverse complement strand
CACACAGACTGTGAGTCAAACAGCTCCGGGCAACACTCTGTGCTAGCCCGAAAAGAGACCGCGAACCCTGGTGGTCTCATCATGCATCATAGATGGAAATGGCCGCTGACCTCGGTAACCATCGTAACTTATTCCGGCTGATACCTGGTGTTAGTGAAACAATTTGTAACAAAAGTAGACAGCCTATCCACAAGGTGTCAAATTGCTTGGAGCCTTGGGCTGAGCATTTTGAAAGGCAATTTATTCGGTCGGAATTGTTAGATGTTTTGCCGGCCACCGATCGCCCCGCTCCGTGGGCTGTCAATTTGGTCCCACCCTTTCGCTAAGATTCGAACATGAGATAGATTTGGTAAAGGTAAATAAGACAGCGTGACAAGCTGATATTCCCCCAGCCCTCTTCTAATTCGGGGCACCTGCCCTTGTAGATGATTTACACGAGTTAATAGTCAAACTGTGGGAGCAGGAAACTGTCCCAACCTATTGAAGCCGCTTCGTCGTGGTCCCAATTTTCAAGGGAGGCTGACGATCGGAATGCGGCACCCATAGAGGAAACAGCCTGCTCTTCATCGCCTCTAACTTGCTTGCCTCTGTCAGGGTTCACAAACAGAATGGCACTCATGAAAGCCGGGTTCGTAAAGAGCAAGCCGGATTTCATCGAGGTCGTGGCGGCCTTAAAATATTACTCACCTTGCGTTATTCGTTGGTGCACCGTCACATGTATTGGCGGCCCACCGTCGTCTTGTTCCTCGATAGCAAAGATGCATTCGATTCGGTAGATAGACGTGCACTTTGAAATTGTTTACTCAGGAAAGGGGTACCTGAGA
Source organism: Dicrocoelium dendriticum (assembly GCA_944474145.2). Classification (NCBI taxonomy): domain Eukaryota; kingdom Metazoa; phylum Platyhelminthes; class Trematoda; order Plagiorchiida; family Dicrocoeliidae; genus Dicrocoelium; species Dicrocoelium dendriticum. The sequence continues at coordinate 116,435,461 of OX104063.1, read as the reverse complement.
AATATCTATTTATTATCCGATCATTGTACGCATGTAGCCCAGGCAGAGTGAGGACTTACGGCAAGCTGTCGTTGCCCTTTAATATCTCCAGCGGTGTGAGACACAGAGGCTCGCTGTCACCTTTCCTCTGCAACTTCGCAATTGAGGGTCATGCAACTCGAATTCACAGGACACGAATCAGGTGTGGATCTGTTTCCAGGAGAACGACTTCTTGAGTTAGAGTATGCTGACGATATTGCCCAAGTCTGTGACAAGGCCTAGACGTGCCAAGCGGCACCGGACACATTGGCGCTGGCTGCCAACCGCGTCGGGCTTTGCTTTGCCCCATCGACGTGCAAAGCGTTCCCCAAGATTGATCTGGATCGCCCCCACACTGACTCTTGGTGGGGTTCAGCTGGTATTCTTTCAAAATTCAACTACCTAGGAAGTTGTATCAGCGCCTGTAGGATTAAAGATAAGATCACGAACCCTACAGCAACCGCTCGGGATGCTTTTGCCAACCTTCGCGACGTAGGGCCCCCGCGCGACATCACACTCACTCTACAGGGTAGAGTGTACAGTGCAGAGGTAGGTTCGACCTTACGGTATCGTTGAGAAACTTGGACCCTTAGCTCAGTCAACAAAAAGAGGCTGGTTACGTTCGACCAACGGTGCCTTCGAAACTTAGCTCACATCTGGTGGGAACATCGCGTGAGTAACGAGCGTGTTCGCTGCATTGTTTACGGCACAGGAAAAGGAAATAAACCTCATAGCAACGTTATTTCATGCACCAGCCTCCGATGGTTCTGCCACCAGTTACGCATGTCAGCACAGCTGCACAAGCGGCGAGCGTTTTTGCGCCCAGGGCATCTGCGAATCAGATAAAAGCATAAAGGAAAAGGCTATGGAACTTGCAACACACGAACTACGAAAGAAAAGAACAAAGGAAAGTATGTAATGGTGACTGAAAGCTGGGCTGAAGGGAATCGCCTACCCCGTGCGGTCGATCATGTGACCGATCGAGCGGACGAACGCAATTTCAAACACCCAGCCAATTGTACTTTTGCCTCAGAGTTGAGAGTGTAGTGTTTCGGCGGTATTTTCTGGCTACGTTGGCAGCTTTCCGTTAACCCGTTTTTTCTTGATCAAGGCTGCTGGAATTTTGATTTTTCTTCTGCTGGGCTAGAATTTTGCAGAGATATGTTTGGGTGGTTATTTCGGAATAGCGAGAAAAGGTAAAGATCTAACAATGGCGATAGGCAAGCACCAAAATTTTGCAACTTTTTCCGCAGAACATGTTTAATAGCTGCTTCTTCAGCACCAGCCCCAGATGGAAGCACAAATGAAACTGCTTGAAAGTTTAACGCAGTGCTTAAAAGTATAATCAAGCGGAGCAGCTACACGGGACACGAAGGCTGTTTTACTTGATTATCTAACGAATTCGATCACTAAATTTCATTATGACGCCGATTCCGAAGGCAATTTTGAGGCGTGGTTCAAACGCTGGGGTGACATGTTCCGGTCGGCTTGCAGCCGTCAAGCTGACTCATGGAAAGTGCGTCTTTCGCTCCGCAAGCTCGGTACTGATAAACATACAAGATTCCTTGACCACGTATTGCCCAAAGAGCCGAAGGACATCACTTTCAACGAAACAGTGGCAACACTCAAAGGAACGTTTGGTAAGTCGACCTCTTTGTTTAGCATTCGCTATCAATGTCTAAAAATTGTTAAGCATGATACAGACGATTATGGGGCAATGGCAGACATGGTTAGCCCTGAATGTGAACGTTTCAAATTACGCTGTTTGCCGGATGACTGGTTTAAGTGTCTTATAATTGTCAGTGCTTAACAGTCTCCACGAAAGGCGGAAATCCGCACTCGCCTTCTTGCTAAGCTGGATCAAGGTCCAGATTTGAAATTGAAGTCTCTTTTAGGCAGCGATCGATCAGGTTGAAACACGACACGGCTATGATTGAGCAGAGTCGCCCCACCATTGCCGATACTGTTCATGCTGTGCGCAAAGCAAGAAAGTCTGGCTCGAACAAGCCGTTCAACAGAACGCCTAACAAACCGATTACACCCTGTTGGTCATGTGGTGCATGGCTTTGCGCACGATACTGTTCATTTAGGCGTCACATTTGTGGTATGTGCCATAAACGCAGCCACAAGGAAGATGTTTGTCACCAGTCCCGGCAAAGAAACGGGAAGCAGTCCTACCGAAGGAAGAACTTCAGGAAGCCTGAAGCAGAAGCACAATCAGTGCTGGCCACGTTTCACAGCAATTCTAGAACACGCCGCCAATTGATCACTGTGCTTATCAATGGAATACCAACCCGGCTGCAGTTCGATACGGCATCAGATATAACGATCATTTCCAAGAACGCTTGGAAGCACGTAAAGAGACCGAAGATGGTTGCTTCCAACAAAGTCACCCACAACGCATCCGGTGGAGTGCTGAAGGCGGTCGGAGAAATGAATTACAAACTTGCATTCAACGGAGTGGAACAGGCCGGAACCTGATACTTGTCTGATCGACCAAACTTGAACCGCCTTGGACTTGACTGGTGGAAGTATTACAACTGCTCGTTGTTCCTACGAGTCAGGTTTTCAATCGAGTCCAAGCCGACCCAGTCCATACAACATTGTCGACAGAAGACACGACAAGAAAGCTAAAGCAGCAGATTGTCGCCTTGTTTGAAGATGGTCTTGGCTACTGCACTAAGTTCAAAACAAGGTTGTGACTTTATTAAGAAACCAAGCCCATCTTCAGAGCAAAAGACCGGTACCGTATGCAGCCATGGCAGCAGTTGAGCAGGAGCTCAACCGAATGGAACCAGCCGGTGTCATCACACCAGTAAACTACTATTCATGGGCTGCACCGCTTGTTGCTGTGAGAAAGCCGAACGGCGAAGTGCGAGTCTGCGCCGATTTTTAGACTGGCCTGAATGCCGCATTGGACAATCAGCAATACCCCCGTCCGATACCAGATGATATCTTTGCCAAGCTGAATGGTGGGAAGTGTTTCGTCAAGCTCGACTTGTCCGATGCCTACCTCCAGGTCGACGTTGCTGAAAGCTTGAGAGAATTGCTGATCATCAACATACATTGTGGCTTATGCCAGTACAACCGCCTCCCTTTTGGCGTGAAAACAGCACCAGCCATCTTCCAGCAGCTGAGAGACACCATGCTCGCGGGAGTTTCTGGAGCCGCAGTGTACCTGGATGATATCATTTTAATGGGTCGGACGGCAGAAGAACTATTTCAGCGGCTCACTGAAGTGCTTGTAGGTATCGTCAAATGGTTTCCGTATCCGTGAAGACAAGCGTACCTAGTTTACACCAACTAACAAGTTTCTCGACTTCATTTTCTCGAAAGACGGTCGTCGCCCGGGTCCAGAAAATATCCGAGCTATTCAAAAATTGCCCCCACTTGTGGAGTTGCAATCGCTGCGTTCATTCTGTGTACTACTCAGTCATTACAGCGCTTTTCCGCCCGAACGACATCGCCTGCGTGCCCCGTTGTATAAGTTGCTGAGCAAGGGCCAAACCTGGAATTGGACGCCAGAATGCCGGACTGTGTTCGAGCGGGTCAAGTCATTATTGGCTTCAGACTTACTCCTAACTCACTTTGATCCTACCCGGGAAATTGTTCTTGTCACCGACGCATCGAGTCTAGGGATCGGTGCCGCAGTTTCCCATACCTTCCCAGATGGATCTCAGAAGGCGGTCGCACATGTCGCCAGGACGCTAACGAAAGCCGAAAGAAACTACAGTCAGATCGAGAAGGAGGCATTGGCCGTAGTGTTTGCTGTGAAGAAATTTTACAAGATGTTGTAAGGTCGCCGCTTCAATCCCTTGATGGATCATAAGCCGCTGCTGGCCATTTTCGGCTCGAAGAAGGGAATTCCTGCCTATACAGCCAATCGAGTCCAACGATGGGCACTTAACTTGCTGGGCTATGATTTTGAAATGCGTTATCAGTCAACGATTTTGCTGGGCCAAGCAGATGCGTTGTCACGCCTCAATGCTTCTCAGCAGCAAGAACACGAGGACATCATCATTGCCTCGGTTGAGATCGAAACTGATGTCAAATTTCTGCTGAGCGAGGCATTACATGTTATGCCAGTTACAGCCGATGCTGTGTGGGCCGAAACGCTTCGAGACCCAATCCTGAAAAAGGTGACTTATTTACACAGAACCAGCTGGCCATGTTCGTGTTCATCTGCCAAAATGCAGCAGTTCTATCAGCGAAGACATTCGCTTTCCACTGTGTAAGATTGCATCATGTTCTCAGGGAGGATAGTCATCCTGCAGGAGTTGCAAGAAAGAGGGCTGCAGCGGCTTCATGCAGGACATCCATGGCTCAACCGAATGAAGGCACTTGCCAGAAGTTATGTGTATTGGCCGTTGATGGACAGACAGCTAGAGCAGCCGGCTAACAATTTTTGGCTCATACTAAACCGATACTTCGTAGATTACTTACTGGTACGACGCTCTCGCCTCTACTCAGGCGTTAGCGATCCACTCATACGACTAATGTTCCTATAGAATATTCAAAAGGCACTTTCCGCATAATTATTGTTGCACAGTGTACGTGCTTTTGTCTCAACTCCAAATTTTAACATAGCATTTAACAATGTTTAACTCCATGCCTGTTCTTGCAGTCTTCTCTCGGTTATCCCGCACATTCCCTTTTCTCCGAGGTCCGGAACTTTTTGGAGCTCTGGGATTAGACGGGCGTAACAACCGACATGGACTTAAATGGAGCATGGTTGAAAACGAAAAGAACCCAACTACAATCACCACAACCCTTGTCCAGTACGGAGCACTGCACAAATCTTCATACTCCTATATATTATACATCAGAAAACTCCAGACAGCAAAAGATTTGTACTTTTGCTCACCTGTAAACACAACAAGACGACTAGTCGCGATGTCCCTCTCCTCAACCGACCTCAACAATTATGGCGACCCCGATCAAATTCCCTATCCAACTAACAGAGGAAATTAGGAGCCATTTGTCTGCGAATAACCCAATATGAAACCAGTCGTCAAGTAGCTTTTCCAGTTTAACATTAATGTTCAAAATGCTTTATGGCAGTGTTGCAGGACGTGGTGGGTTTTCGCAGGGCAAGCGTTCTCCCCATAAAAGTCACAAATATCTGTGTAACAGTACTGCGACGAGGCGGATGTGACTCGCCACTAAATAAAGTCACTGCCCACAACTACATAATGGCAAGTCGACTAGACTCAGCTTTCAACTCATCCTGACACATGCATGCATATGATACTCTCCGTCTATATGCACCGTTTCATTGCACTTATAGTGCCTTGACCGTTTCAACTACACACGATTGAACCCAAGGTATCGTCGTGATACACAACTGCTTTTAAACCTCGATCATGCCTGATTTGGTGTGTCTATGAATTCGAGAATAAACTATTTATTTTTATATTTATTTAAGTTGTGGCAATTACGCTTCCACCTCAAGGGCACCGCCAAAGACTGAACTCCACTCGTGGCCTAAACCAACTAAACCTTGGAGTCGTGTTCATGTCGATAATGCAGGCTTAATCGATGGCCAGAACTTTCTCCTAGTGGTGGACGCTTATAGGAAGTGGCCCGATGTGTTCCTCGTGAGAAGCACAAAAACGAGCGCAACCGTCTCTAGGTAGCGACAAATCTTTATCAGGTTCGGCTGCCCTAAAACATTGGTGACGGTCACTGGAGCACACTTTACTTCGGCCACCTTCACAGAATTCTGCCATCACTGCGCCATCAAACGCGTGCGGTCTCCACCATGCCACTTACAATCGAATGGCCAAGCGGAGAGGTTTGTGGATACATTCAAACGCGCTCTCCTCAAACCAAGGAGGGAGGGAGACATAGAGGAGGTGATCGACCGCTTCCTCTTTCTGTACCGATCTACACAAAATCCATAAACGCCGGGTGGAATATCACCAGCAGAGGCAATGATGAAGAGAAAGCTTCGCATACCATTTGATGCAGTTCAGCCGTCCTCAGACTCCACAGCTGGTGAAAGAAACCTCAAGATGGAACATGACTTTAATCGGCGGCATGGTGCTAAGCGACGTTCGTTTAAACCGGGTCAGCCAGTACTTGTACGTGATTACGGGCATGGACATCAGGCACGATCCAGGGCAAGCGCGGGAACGTCATTTACGACGTGCTGGTTGGAACGCAGGTATGGGTACGCCATGCAAACCAACTGCGAGCAACAGTATGTCAGCCACAAGCAACAGAATCCGCCGAGCTTCCATTTGACCTGTTGACGGACAGCTTCAACTTGCCTAAAGAGCCAGTAGAAGAGTCTTGTCATCAGACGAATGGTACCAGACCGCAGAGCACAGAATCCGAATCCAGAACACTACAGCCAAGGCGATGGACCGATAGGCAAAGAACCCTTTCCAGGAGGCTTCAGCTTAATCCCGGGCTAGCATCATACACAACGGCAGCTGTTCCAGTAGGGGAGATATCCGGGAATCAGGTAAAAACATAAAGGGAAAGGCTATGGAACTTGCAACACACGAACTACGAAAGAAAAGAACAAAGGAAAGTATGTAATGGTGACTGAAAGCTGGGCTGAAGGGAATCGCCCACCCCGTGCGGTCGATCATGTGATCGATCGAGCGGACGAACGCAATTTCAAACACCCAGCCAATTGTACTTTTGCCTCAGAGTTGAGAGTGTAGTGTTTCGGCGGTATTTTCTGGCTACGTTGGCAGCTTTCCGTTAACCCGTTTTTTCGTGATCAAGACTGCTGGAATTTTGATTTTTCTTCTGCTGGGCTAGAATTTTGCAGAGATATGTTTGGGTGGTTATTTCGGAATAGCGAGAAAAGGTGAAGATCTAACACTGGGGTGTGAACGGAAGATAAGGAGAAGCGGCCAGGTGATGGCTTGGTCGACAGGGATAAAGGCCCTCACTTCTGTTCTGGCCTCGGATGGTGCGTAATGTTTTCCTGGTCTTGGTCCCGAAGTCGACGAACACGATAGGTTGGGTTCACTGTTTGTTATGACTTATAGCTGACCTCAGTGGCCTTCGTGCTGTGGATTTTTTGTCCGACACCATCACTCTTAGCCTCCCCTCCAACCAAGGTCCCACTATTTAGCCTTAAATAATCTTGCATGGTAAATTTTTGACGCACAGCAGCCGGCTGGTAGGTTACCAGAACGAGGCCCATCCGGTACCGCTAGCACAGCCGGCTTGCACTAGTCGCATTTTCTCCTCCTACCTTTTATTATTGCGGCACAGTGGCTGAGGTGTTTCCCACCTCTAGCTGACGTGTATGGTGATGATGAGGACGACTTTCCTCTCGTTCCATTTCTCCTAGGTCCGGAACTTCTTGGGGATCTGGGATTGGACCGAGAAACCGCTTTTCTCCGGGACAGGACAACCAAGAAAGACCTGTGAAGCACATGGCTGTACAACAAACGGATACAGCTGCACTCAATACCATGACCGCTTTCCAGTGATGATAGCTGGATTCGAGAACTTCACACTCCTGAAGAGAATACATACTCCTGAAAAATACAGACGGAAGAAACTGACGTTTCGCCCACCTGGATACCCACAAAATGATTCTCCGTGAAGCCCTCATCCTCGATTCGCCTCAGCCTTTATGGCGGCCCAAGATACCTGATCAAATAACAGAGGAAATTGAAGGTCATTTGACTGCGGATATCTGAGTGCGAAATCAGTCGACAACCTGGTCTGCCAGTTGTATATTATTGCACCGACAAATTTCTGACAGTGTTCCAGGACGTGGTGGGTTTTCGCCTGGCAAGCGTTCTCCCTATAAAAAGCCACAAATGTTCGTATAACAGCACTGCGACGTGGCGGATGTGACTCGCCACTGAATAAAGTCACTGCCCAGAACAACCAACTGGCAAGTCGACCAGAATCATTATTCAATATTGCCCTGACACTTTCAATAATAAGTTACACCATGCCTATATGTATCGTCTTCATTACACATGTAGTGCCCTGCCTGTTTACACTACGCACGCTAGAACTCAACGTTTCGTCGTTCATTGAAGACTCTATCCCTCTTGACTACTCACACAATTTCCGCAGACTGTAAAATCTTCGCCTTACTGCCGACTACACTCATAGCAACGTGTTTGTTGCGAAGCAATATTGCATGTAAATATTGATCATGCCTTGCTTGGTGTGTCTCGACAAGTTCGAAAATAAACTATTTATTTATTTAAAGCTGATAACGCAGTCAGTGCCCGCCATCGATGTTGAGGCCCTTGGAGTCGGGTGAATAGTTCTGCAGGCAAGTAATGTTCAGCGTATCAGTGATTTCACTTTATCTGAGTTTTCATACTTGCTGGAGTATGAGAAATTTGTGTCCAGCCATCCTCACCAGACCACGGTCGTTGAAGTCTTGGTGCCATTGCTTGGTTTGTTATGAAGCCATGTTCCAGGTAAGTCCTTCTTGGTTATTTTATCCCATCTCAGACAGGGTGGTTTTACACTTCAAGCCCAGGTCTCAATCAAGTTCCTAACCTCGGAGAAAACGGAAAGAGAGGAACAGGCAGAGTGAACACCGAAACGACAGTCTCGAAACCAAATAGGGTGAAAAGCTTATCTTAAGACATCTAGAATGAGACACTGAGGTACAATGTACAAGATATTACGCTGAAAGGGATTTTTGATCATTCAACAAGCAACATGGCCCAATGCGTAAAGTACCGTGATGCACATGGGGACGAGCAGTATGGATCCCGTAAACAGTCCACGAGGTATTATTTTAAGGAGGTGTGACTAACGTGCGGTAAGAGAGAAAGAGCCGGTTCAAAGACACATGGTGGTCATATAGTGAATAAAGAACAAGAAGTCAGCCTAGGAGGTAGCGAGTGTGAAATAGGAGGGCGCTTGGGCTCTCTGGTAGATTAAGTGCAGCACACCAAAGTGAAATTCTACGGTGCCGAATGGGAGAGTAACGAAAGCAGTAAATAGCGAGTAAGAGCCGGATTAACTACCTCCTAATTGCGAGAGTAAAGAAATATGTGCTGCCGTGCAATCATTTAGTTGAAGATGCGTTATTGTCGAGGCATCAGGGACGTAGCTAAAGCAAGAGCTGGTTTGCCGAATGGACTGTGCTATACTACAACGTATGTGGAATACAATAGCAAATCAAAGCTCAAAAGACTAACGTGAACCACTCCAGGTTGGAGTTCTACGTTGTCAAACGCAAACCAACTAGACGTAGAGAACAAGATGCGTAAGATTCAGATTAACTACGTAGCAGGATCCGCTCGTAGTTAGGCGATTAATGAACAATGGACTGCTGAGAAGTCCGTTTGATGGAGGAGGAGTATAGCGAGGCCCGAGTTGTAGAACAAACAATATAATGAACAACCATTGTGAAATCGGATGGCACATCGGCGCTTCAGTAGGTTAGTCGGACCACCCGAAGGTGGAATTCGACGGTGCCAAACATAGGTCATATGGACATAGAAAACTGTGCGGGTAAGAGTCACAGTAACTACGAAGCAGTATCCACTATTTAATGAGCGCCTAATGAAACCCAGCCTGCCGGGCAGTCGCTAAAGTTGCGAAGTGTTGATGTGAAAGAGCTAACGCCGTAGCCGAAACAAGTGTTGGATTATAGAACAAGCGGTACTATGAACGAGCATTCTTGGAATAGAATGGCACATCAGCGCTTTAATATAATAGGTGAACCACCCAAAAATGGAGTGATACGTAGACAATTAAAGTCCAATGGATGCAGAGAACGGTTAGAGTAAGAGCCAGATAAACAACGTTGAAGTAGTCGCTAGCTGCTAAAACGTTAATGAAATAGGCACTACGGAGCATTCAATTAGGTGGAGGTTGGTTAGCGTAAGTACGCTCGGCCGTTGTTGAGGCATAGCTTAGGTTGTAGAACGAGCAATACTGGGAACAAACATTGTGGTATAGAATGGCACAGCCGCGCGCAATTAGGTATGAGAAACCACTTAAAGCTGGTTTTACTTTGTCAATCAGACGCCTGGAAAAGTAGGGGTAAGAGCCTGATTAACAACGTAGATAAAGCCGCACATTGGTAAGAAATTAAGGGAACATGGACTGACGAACAGCCAGGTGCTTAGAGGCAGGGTATAACAAAGGAAGACACTGTAACAGGAGCAAGGCTTGGGTTGTAGAAAAAGCCATACTATGGAGCAAAAATCGTAGAACGGAATGGCACAACTGTTTATTAATTGCTTATGTAGACCGCTCAGAATTAGAGTTGTGCGGCGTCAAAACGAAGCAAAATGGACTCAGAAAACAGTGGGGTTGAAATGGCTTATCTATGTAATAGAAGCTGCGCGGTGTTGAGAAATTAGGATAACTTGAACTGCCGTGCAATGCGTTAGTTGGAGGGGGATTATATGAAGGAAGACTGGCATAAGCAAAAGTGAGGATTGGGTTGTAGAACAAGCCATACTAGGCTCCGTTAAATGTAAAATACAGTGGCGCATCGGCGTTTCAATAGATTAGATGATATACTCAAAGGTGGAGTATTATTTTGTTGATGCATGCCGAATGAATGCAAAGGGCGCTGAGGAGAAGAGTCGGACAAACTAAGTAGCAAAAGCCGCTAGTTAACAGATTAAACAAAAATGGTCTGTCGATCAGTCCGTTAGGTGGAGGAGGATTATAGTGAAAGAAGACAGGTGGTAACAAAGGCGAGGCTAGGGTTGTGGAACAAGCAATACCATGGATTAACAAGTGTGGAATGGGTAAATGCATCGGCGCTTCAGTGGGTTAGGTAGACCAAAGAGTGCGGTATGCTACGGTGTCAAAAAAGGTTAAATTGGCCACCAAAATAGTGAGGGTAAAAGCCGGAATAACTACGCAGCGGAAGCCGCCCTCAATGAAGAGATTACTAGAACAGAAACTGTCTAGCAGTCCGTTAAGTTGAGAAAGGTTGAAGTAAAGAAAGTGAAACCATAGCTGAAGCGCGTATTGGATAGCAGCACAAGCAATACCATGAAGTAGCAGTTTTGGTATAGAATAGTGAATCAGCACTTTCATATTTTAGTTGGACCACTTGATGGTGAAGTCCTGGTAGCCGATTAAAGCCAAATGGACATACAGAACGGTAAGAGTAACAGCCGGATAAACAACGCAGAAATGGTCGCTAGATGTTGAGAGATTATTGGAACAGGGACTACAGAGCAGTCAGCTAAGCGAATGTTGGTTACAGTAAAGTAAGTCTGGCCGCTGTTGAAGAGCGGACTAAGTTGTAGTACAAGCATTGCATGCAGCAAGCATTGTGGAATAGAGTACTGCATTGGTTAAGTTGGTGAACCATTCAAAGCTTGCAATTTATGGTGCAATAAAGTCATATGTACGCAGATAAAGTGCAATTTAAGCGATAAAGATAAAGATAAAGATAAAGATTAAGATAAAAGCGAGCTAGAGTGAACGAAGACAGACGGCAGAGGGAGCGAGGTTTGGGTTGGATAACAAGCCATACTATGGAGCAACCATCGTGGAACAGGATGGTACAGCTGCATCTTAATTGCTTAAATACACCGCTCGTAGGTGGACTTGTGCTGTGTCAAAACAAGACAAATGCACTCAGAAAACAGTGAAGATAAATGTCAAAATAACTAAGTAGTTGTACCCGCTAGTGTTTCTGAAATTAAGGGGAGATAAACTGCCATACAATCGGATAAGTGTAGAAGGTTTATGTGAAAAAAGTAGGCCGTGCCAGAAGCGATGCTTTTGTCGTGGAACATCGAATAAAGTTTTGTTGGTATAAGTACCAGCCTCATGATACTCGTCTCCGTCTGATACATTATTTGTATGCTTGGTCCCCCAACCAACTTGAAATTTCCGGTCTCCGGTTGAGTTTTACCTCTCAGCTCCACTATCATGAATCTTAGCCCACAATTACGTTCCCCTCCCTTATTTGGCCTCTCTTTTGGTTCATATCGCATCGGTTTAATGGCGGTATAGGTACCACCAGCGTCAGCGCAACATCCTAGGCCTCCCTTGATTCCCTTTGCTATTATGGCACTCATTGTTAAACCTTTTGTGCTAGTCCGGCCTCTAAGGCTCCGAATGCCCTTAGGCCTCAAACCAAGGCCTCTTTTCATTTATGCATCGGCTGCCATCAACTAAGGTTCTCATTGGCAAATGTAACAACCTCTTTATACTCGTCCCGTCTGATACATTATCTCTATGCTCGGTCCCCCTACCGAAAACGAAAGTTCCGGTCCTCGAATAATTTTGCCTCTCGGCTTCACTATCCTGCTTCCCAGCACACATCAACGTCTACCGCTCTTGCTTGGCCTTTCTTTTTGCCCAAATCGCAACTGTTCAATGGTGATAAAGGTACCACTAAAGTTACCGATAATTCCTAGGCCTCGTTTGATTATCATTCCTACCGTGGCACTCATACTTAAACCCTTTTGGACCAGCCTGGCCTCGCAGGCTTCAAATGAATATAGGCCTTAAACCAAGGCTTCTCTCCTTTTGAGCGTCGAATAAGGTTCGCATTGGTATATGTAACAGCCTCATGATGCTCGTCTCTGTCTGATACATTATCTGTATGCTTGGTTCCCCTAACGAAAACGAAAGTTCCGGTCCTTGATTAGTTGTATACTCTCGGCTCCACTATCATGCATCTCAGCTCACACGTATCGTCTCCCTCTCTTGTTTGGCCTCGCTTTTGGTCCATATCGCAACTGTTCAATGGTGGTTTAGGTTCCCATAGTGTCAGCACAACATACTAGGCCACATTTGATTCGCTTTCCTACTAGGCATCGCAATCTTAAACGTTCTGGACCGCACCGGCCTCAGGCTCCAATTGCCTATAGGTCCTAAACCAAGGCCTTTCTTCTTTTGAGCATCGACTGCCATCGGCTAATGTTCTCATTAGTGTAAGTTACAGCCTCATGATACTCGCCTCCGTCTGATATATTATCTGTGAGCATGGTCCCTGAAAAATTGCAATTTCAGGTCTCTGATTGAATTTTGCCTGTCGGCTCCACTATCATGCATCTCAGCTCACAAGTATCGTCTCCCTCTCTTGTTTGGCCTCTCTTTTGGTCCATTTCGCATCGGTTCAATGGCGGTATGGGTACCACTAGCGTTAGTGCAACATCCTAGGCCTCCTTTAATGCTCTTTGCTACAGTGGCACTCATTCCTAATCCTTTTTGACTAGTCTAGCCTCTCAGGCCCCAAATGCCTATAGGTCTCAATCCAAGACCTCTCTTCTTTTGAGGATCGGCTGTCATCGATTAAGGTTCTCAATGGTAAAAGTAACGGCCTAATGATTCTCGTCTCCGTTCGATTCAATATCTGTATGCCTGATCCCAGGCGTCGCAATATGTTCTTGCTACTGCGGCTCTCATTACTAAACCTTTTAGACTAGTCCGGCCTCTCAGTCTCCATATGCCTATAGGTCTCAAACCGAGGCCTTTTTCATTGGAGTATCGGCTGCCATTAATTGGTGTACTCATTGGTAAAACTAACAGCCTCACGATACTCCTCTCCGTCTGATACAGTATCTGTATGCTTGGTCACCCTACCAAATTGAAATTTCCGGTCTCCGATTAAATTTTGCCTCTCAGCTCCACTATCAAGCATCTCAGCTCACAAGTATCGTCTTCCTCTTTTGTTTGGCATCTCTTTTCCTCCATATCGCAACTATTCAATGGTGGTATAGTTACCACTTGCCTCAGCTCCTAGGCTGCCATGCAATTTTAATTCTCACATCCCCGTCTAATGGACTGATGGCTTTCTTATTCCACTAGCGCCAGATGCTGAGCACTTGAACTTCTTTGGGTCTCATCCACTCCTACGTTTAACCATACTATATTGTATACTTTTTCTGCACCTCCTCTGGTCATCGCAAATCTTGGTGTGAAAACTTAGAAATTGGCGGCGCTGTCTGTATTATTGCCTTACCCTTGGTCACTTCCGGAGCCGGCACCACTGTCGCCTCCTCTCTACAGCTGTCGCAAGTATTCTGTCTGTTCTCTCTCTTGTATTCCACACTGTCCACCTACCGGACTATGCTGAGCCTAATAAAGCGTGCCGCTCCTGTATACTAACTAAGCAGGCTGCCAGCAACTCAGAAATTAGGTAAGTTATAACTAGAAGTCCATTTGAGTTCAACTTTCCACCGTGGATGTCCACATCAGCGTGGCACACGTAGCATCTTTTGCGGCTGCTGCTCACAATACTGATATTTCAGGTCCCCTTCAGCGCTGGCCCTACAACCATTTTCTAACTAAACCTGTAGTATTCAAGCCCCTCTCTCTCCTATTATTAAAGTTGAACGCCTGTCAGCAAGCAGTTTCTTCCACATAACTAACCCGACTCCCAGTATCACCCTTTCCTGTCGTATATTTGACCTGTTTGCTGCACTGTAGAAGTCCCTATCTTTTTCCGCTATTCCAGGTCCTTTTAGGGCTAGCTTTGCAACCATACTGTCGCTACAGTTGTAGTATATAAATCCCATTCTCGTCACAAATTTGACACTCCGTCTCACCCCTTCACCCAGCTGTCTAGCATCCGATTACTGAACATGTTGCGTTATTATTTTCATGGCCTCAAACCCGGCGTAATAACTTCACTGGCTCTCGTACATGTTCGAACGATAAGCTCTAGCACTGTCAACAGATCGCTCAACCTATATCTTAAGCGCTTATTAAACCACTCACTATGTTCTTCTGATTCCCTCAACTCATTTACCGGTTAACAACGCCTGATACTCACGGTTTCCAAACAGGACAACTTTTGCGTACGCTAGGCCACTTCGGCCAGCATCTTCCTCTCACATTCAGCAAATATCGGGTCTCGTGCTTGAACGCAAAACTACGGATATGATGTATAACATATACGGTCACTCCATTGCTTTCAACCAGCACAACTTTACCATAAATTTTATATTTATACAATAACATAGTCCTGTTCAATTTTGTTGGCAGTTTGCTCAGTCCGTTTTTCTTCTCTCCCTTGTTCTACAGGATAACATTACCTGCACGGAACACCGCTGAGGACATACCTGCGACGCTCCCATGGGCACGGAATCAATAAAGAACAAAGAAAAAACCCGCACTTCGTAATCCTGACACACTAAAGAACCTAGAAAACTGATCAACTCAATACAAGTCACCTGAGTCGTCCGACTTCAACAGCTCCAACCACTTGCACTCGACTCCGAAGGCGACTGCACGGCTAGGGGAAACAAGTTGTTGGTGCGTGACTGCGAATATCGCGAGGGTAGTCGGTCAGGTGTCATCTTGTCAATGGTATATGACCAGCCGGCGGTGTTCCAGGACGTGGTTGATCTTCGTCTGGCAAGCGTTTTCCCTACAAAAAGCCACAAATGTCTGTTCAACAACACTGCGACGTGGCGGATGTGACTCGCCACTCAATAAACTCACCGCCCCTAATACTTTGGCAAGTTGACCGACACCACATTTACAAGTTCTGTGCATATATTTGCTCTCGCACGAACACGCCTACATATCGGATTAGTAACATGACACTATTCTTAAGTATTTTTCACCCGTTTCCTCAAACTTCACTCACCTGACCCACACTGCGTACGGGACCACATCGGACTAGTCCCTCATCAGCGTACCATATTGGTGACCTGAGTATTATATCTACCTCTCGCATTCTCTTTACATAGACTTCATACAACCTTTGGGCCACATGGGCTTACACTACTGTCTCCAACTGTACTATTCCATCTGTTGGTGCTGCTTATTCTGCTATCATGTACAATATTGCAATATGCGGATCATGCTGAAAAGGCGTGTCTCGCTTTTCCAAGAATAAAATATTTATTTATTTAATTATTTATTAAGCAATGCAATATTCTATCAATTGTGGAATAGGGTGGCATATCTCCCTACAATAGATTAGGTGAGACAACCGAAGGTGCAGTTCCATTGGTTTAACGGATGCCCAATGGACGCAGAGGGAAGTCTGGGTAAGACCTGGATGAACGACGTAGCAAAAGCCCCTCTTTCATAAGAAATTAATGGGACCTGAACCGTCGTGCAATCGTTTAAAACGTGGTCTATAGTAAAGAAAGATAGGTGATAGCAGAAGCAAGGCTCCGGTAGTAGAACAAGCCATACAATTGAGCAAAAGGAGTGAAGCACGGTGGTGCAATTGCGTATTAATTGCTTAAGCGAACCACTCCAACTTGGACTTGTGAAGTGTCAATAATAAGGTACATGCACTCAGCAAACAGTGAGGAAATGAGTTGGAATAACTATGTAGCAGTAGCCACTCGTTCTTCAAAATTAGGGGATATAAACTGTCGTGCAATCGGTTAAGGGACAAAGGATTATATGAAGGAAAATAGGCCGTAGCAGAAGCAACGCTTTTGTTGTAAAACAAGCAATACTATGATCCAGCAGTTGTGGAATAGGGTGGCGCAACGGCGCTTCTATTGATTAAGTAAGCCACTGGAAGTTGGTGTTCAACTGGGTCGAAGAATGCCGAATGTACGCAGAGGACCCTGAGGGTAAGAGCTAACGTAACTACGTAGCAGAAGACGCTTGTTGTTGTGAAATTAAGGTAGTATGGACTGCATAGCAGTCTGTTACGAGGGGGCGCGTTATAGTGAAGGAAGACAGGCCGCAGTAGGAGCGAACCATGGTTTGTAAAACAGGACATAGTATTAACGATGAATTGTGGAATAGGGTGGCTTATCAGCTCTATTATATATTATGTGAGACATACGACTGTGAAGTTCTATTGTGTTAACTGATGTAAAGTGGATGGAGGGAGCAGCATGGAGAACAGCCGGATTGACTAGGTAGCAGAAGTCGTTTGTGACTGAATAAAGAACCGTTGTCTGTCAAACAGTCAGTTAGGTCAAGGAGGATTATAGTGAAGGAAGACAGACCGAATCAGAAGCGACGCTCGGGTTGTGGCAAAAGCAGTACTATGAGTCAACGATCGCGAAACAGACCGTTGCATCAGTGGACTAGGTGAATCACTCGAAGGGGATGTTCTAAGGCGCCGAATATGGCCGGATTACCTACGTTGCAGAGGCCGCACGTTGTTGAGAGAAAAATGGAATGAGGACTAAAAGCAGACGGTTAAATGAAGGATAGTTAAATTAAAGTACGTTTGGCCACTGCTATAGCGAGGGTTAGGTTATAAAAAGAGCAAATACTATGATCAACGTTTGTGGAATATTATAGCGCTGTGGAGCGTACATAGCTTAGTTGAACCGCCCGAAGGTGGAATTATACCGTGTCAAAGGAAACCATATGGATTCAGAGAAAAGTCATTGGAAGTGCCAAATTGACTACAAAGGAGATGCTGCTGTTTATAAGGAGGCTTATGGTGCCTGGACTTCTGAGAAGTCAGTTGTGTGGAGAAGGGTTATAGGGAAAGAAGACAGGCCGTATCAGAAGCGAGGCTCTGGTGGTAGAACAAGCAGTACTCTGATTTATCAATTGTGGCAATGGGTAGCGCATCGGTGCTTTATTATATCCGGGTTTCGTCGAGGTCGTGGCTGCCTTGTCAACATACCTTGCGTTATTCGTTGGAGCACCGTCACATATACTGGCGGCCCGCCGTTGTCGTGTTCCTCGATAGCAAAGGTGCATTCGATTAGGTAGATAGACGTGCACTTTGAAAGTGTCTACTCGGGAAAGGTGTACCTAAAATATGCAAATATTATCCGACCATTATACGGAAGTAGCTCAGGCAGCGTGAGGGTTAAGGCAAGCTGCCGTCGCTCATTAGTATCCCCAGCGGTGCAAGACACAGAGGCTCGCTGTCAACTTTCGGCTGCCACTTCGCTATTGAGGGTCATGCAACTTGCATTCACAGGACACGAATTAGAGGGTGTGGATCTGTTTCCAGGAGCACGACTTCTTGCCTTGGAGTATTCTGAGGAAATCGCCCTAATCTATGAAAGCTCATAAGCATGCCAAGCGGGTCTTGACAGATAAGTACCGGCTGTCCGTCACTTCGGGCTTTGCTTTGCCCCATCGAGGTGCAAAGCATTCCTCCAAGATTGACCTGGACCGCCCTCTACACGGACTCTTGGTGGAATCAGCTGGAAGTCGTACAAAATACAACTACCTAGGAAGTTGTATCAGCGCCTGTGGGATTGAAGATAAGATCACGAACAGTAGAGCAAGGGTCCGCGGCGTTTTGCTAACCTTCGCTACCTATGGCGCCAGCGCGTCAACACTATCGCATGCCAGCCAAGCCACACACGCAGCGTGCGATGTCCGCGCGCTAGGAGTGTGGATGTAAGAAGAGGAAAGGTGACCAAGCGATGACTTGGTCGACAGGAATAAGGCGCTTAATTTGAGCTGGCCTCATTTGGAGCGTCTGCGTTCCCTGGTTGCGGTCCGGAAGACGATGAACCGTTTGGCTGTATACACTCGTTGATATGCGTAGGAGCTGATCTCAGTGGTACTCATGCAGTGAGTTTCTTTGTCCTACGCTCTCCATATTAGCCTCCGGCTCCATCAATGCTTTCATTATTTAACAGATACATTATTTTTGCATTGTAAATTATTGTTTTTTTGCTGCATAGTAGCCGGCGGATAGTACACCGGAAAGAAGTCCATCCGTTAGCGGTAGCTTATCTGGCTTGCACTTGTTGCATTTTATCCTCTTTTTCCTTTAGGTATTTCGGCAAGTTAGCTGAGGTGTTTCCCACCTCAATTTATTCGGTATGGCCTTTGAATGTGGAGTTCTATTTGGTTAGCTTATGCCGAATGGAGCAGAGGGCACTGCGAGTTACTGCCGGATACCTACGAAGCAGATGCAACATGGCTTGTCACTCAGTTACGTGGGAAGTCATAGTGGTAGAAGACAGGCCAAAGGGGAAGAGTGGCTTTGGTCGTAGAACAAGCAATACTATGAATCAACCATTGTGGAGCAAGGTGGCGCATACCTGAATTAAATGAACTACTCGAAGGAGGTGGTCTACCTTGCCAAATAAAGCTAAATATTCGCAGAGAACAGTCAGTGTAAGAGCCGGATTTACTACGTAGCAGAATCCGTTCGTTCTTAAGAGATAAACGGAAAATGGACCGTAACAGACCTTTACCAAATAACTTCGCGTATGTAGAGTAAAGAAAAGCTTTGACAATACCATACGATAAAAGAGGAAACAAACACATTTGCGTTATAGGTTTCCCTTCAATCAACGTGATTCCGATGCTTCCTAGCGATTCAAGGATATACGTCCTACTAACAGAAAAACGTAGAAGCAACAAAGTAAAGGCAGGAGCTAACAAAACTAGCACCACGCGAGCGCGTTGTAATTGTTGTAATAAATGGTTGTGCGGTTAAACTAATGGTACAAAAGGGTTGGTAACGGTAAAGATAAAATAAAAGTACAATATAATGCCCTTCGTACCACTACAGAAATTCTCCTAGAGTTTTCGCCGGTAAGTATCGCTCCATAAAGCGTTTATGGAACGTATAATGCTAGTTTTGAAGGCTATGAAACAACACGACCTGCACGTGGGTGGATAGGATCGCTTGTTGTGGGTACAGGTGTTCCGAGGTTTCGGCTAGGTAGGTAGGTAGGTTCGGCTAGGTAGCACCCAATATCTTCTTTGACGGTATGCAGAATGCCAAGAAGAACAGCTGGAAGCCGTCCAGACGAACGAACCTCTATCGAACTAGCTGTACGGGCAGCTTTCAGTTGTCGCTGAAGTTGTTCGACAAGGCTGTTGGCAGCAATATGGTAGGCAGTCGTCTGCAAATGAATACATCCGAGCAATGGAATCAAGGCACGAAACAAGTTGGAAATAACGTGAGATCCTCTGTCAGTAGTGACAGTGGCTGGCATACTAAAGAATGAGCATCACGATACAACGAAAGCAAGAATAACCATTTCAAGGTATATATCGCGTAAGGGAATTGTGGCGGAAAAAAGAGCAAAGCGAACAGCACAAATCAACAAATAAATGAAACCGTAGAAGCTTGTAACGGTTCTACTATAGCAAGGTGCATATGTATGAATAGGGCTTTGAGGCGTGAAAATGTACCAGGAGTTGTAACGGTGTGCCTGTGAACCTTGCTTGTTTAATTAGTAAGGTAGGTTATGCCAAAGGTCGGATTTCCGTACGCATATTGTGCCAGAGCTAACGGTAGGTAATTAGTTTCACAGTAACTCAACTACTGGGGGACGATAATCTATGAATATAGTCAGCTAATTTGTTATTAGAACTTGGAACAAACAACCTAGGTTTACTAGTGGAAACAGCGCAGTAAGTGCTTGCGTCGGCATTAAGCACGGGCCACTGCAAGAATTTTAACGAAACATTTGATTAAAGCTATTTTAATTCTGGGTAAATAGCTTGGGCAGCAGGTTCCTCCTCTAGCTCCATAAGGGAGCGTGGAAACGGATGGAGGTGCGCACAAAATAATGCCTCCGCAACAAGGTTGTTAGGATTAGTAATATAGCGCATGCGAACACAAAATGTGAAATAAAATTAAGCTGTCGAACCTCTCTAGGGGCGTACCAGGCAGAAGTTGCGAGAAAAGCATACACCTGTGGCTTAAGATCTGCCAAAACGACAAAATATCGATTCTCAGGGATGTCACAACAATGTTTTATAGCAAGATACATAGCAGAGAGCTTTCCAAGAGCGTACTGTGCCTAGCCTAAGCAGCTTAAAGCTTCCGTGCAAAGAAAGACAAGGGTTGAGTTTCGTTAGGCACCAGCTGCTGCAATACATCAGCGACGGCGGATAGTGAAGCGTGTGTCTTAAGGAAGAGCAACGTTTTCGTTCGTTCTCAAGAAAGCAAGTGCAGGAACTTGGCTCACCTTTTGTTTGACTACGTTAGAGGCTGCTTCGGCTTTTGTTATGAACGTGAACATTTTTGGCTTGCCTTTGAGCCAACCAGGCAAAGGTTGAGGAATTGCAGCGCAGCCCCTTATAAGCCCTATGGAGTAAGTAACCTTGGCAAGAAATTGACGTAGACGCTTAAAGTATTATGGCAATGGATCATCTCGTATGGCTTACGTTTTGTCAATCAAGGGGCTGACCAGTTAGCGTCAATTCTGTGGCCTAGGACCCCGATGGAAGGTTGAGCAAATAAGCAACTTTTCGGGGTTAATGATGCTACTATTGTGCTTGAAACTTCCGAAAACTTTTCGTAGAAGTGTTAGGTATTCGTCAGGTGGAGCACTTGCAACTACTCAGCACCAATTTAAACCCAGAAAGCATCAGGACCACGGGAAACTTGGTCCATGAAGCATTGGAGAGATTGCGAGGCGTGTTAGTGACCGGATGGCATACGAAACGCGTGCAAGCCGAATAGTGTGCTCACCGCCGTTAGTGTAATATCTTTGAGGCCATTGGTAGTTGGTTGTGCGCCCCGACAAGAGCAATCTTAGAACAGCTTGACTTTCCAGCCATTCCTAACTAAAAATCGTGTAAATGCTTGATCAGGTATCTGTCGGGAATTGTTGTTATCCAGCGAAACATAGTCGCCACATGGGCGCCAATCATCGGCCTTTTTAAGCACAAAGTGTAGTGTAGATGCCCAACGACTGATGAAGGAGGATGGTCCCGAGCTTGAGCATGCGCTCCAAAACATTCTTATCGGCGCATAGTTCGTCAGGCGTAAGCCTTCGTGGTTTCGCCGGTACGGGCGGACCAGTGGTGACGATGTGATGTTAAACATCGGGTTTGTCTTCCGTTGCGACTTTATTTACTCCGATAGGTGAGGGAAAGTTCTGCGGCAATGCGAGATACTGCGAACCTTCGGGCATAAGGACTTGAAGTGCGATGGAATTAACCACAGTATGCTTGCCAGAAGTAGTTAAGGAAGTGGCATCAACACATAACTTCCCACGACCCACGTTTACTACAAGGAAAATTTGCCAAGAAACCCGCTACCGATGGTAGGTTACTGTATGTGGGCTATCGTCAAGTGAAAGGCAATCTACGACGTAGTCCAAGGCTGAGGGTGGGCATTTTCTGGCTATAAGTCGCGATCTTCGTCTGGTAAGCAGCCTGCAGCGTCCTTCCAGCCAGCTGTAAAGAGCGTTTTTCCAAGGAACGGGGTATAACGCTTTGCTCCGCGCTGTTGTCACCCAAAAGGTGGGAGTTGATTGTGGAATCAAATCCGTACAGAAGTCGGCTACCAAGTTGGCCAGAAGCAGTTGCTGCCTTTACTGGCTGGCTTCGACGTTTACCGAGTTGGAATTAGCGTATGCCTTTGAGTGAGTACACATTGGGCAGTTTCGCGCAAAATTACCAAAGCGGTGCGGAAACCAGCAGGAAGAGCGCGATGATAGTCGTCGGAAGTTTCTACGAAGCCAGTTTCAGGAATAGGATATTTGGTTTATTATTCGACTGCGGATAAGGAGATAAATGCTGACGTCGAAGTTTGGGAGCCTCCCACTAATGGGGTCGAGTGTGGCACTCCTTGAAATGCCTGTAGTGGATGTCTCAGCAATATGCTTCACAGCGTTGTTAAAGCAAGTTTCGTGTACTTTGTCCGACGCGTCCGTCACCTCATTCAGTGGGTGGTCCTCAGCCAAAACAGCTAGTACCGTTGTCATGTTTGCTGGAAGACACGTAACATAGCTAGCGAAAAGTGGAATCCTCTAAGGTTGTTGAACCGATAAGTGCTCGCATGGGTTGGAGGAGCTGAGACGGTGAACGAAAACATAGCCGTCACCGGGTAGCTGTTGGAGGCGTGCATCTTCTAATGAGGTAGTGCGTTTTAAGGCAGCTGCTTTACGCTTGTCATAGGGTGAGTCAGTTGACATGGGATCGGAGATATCGATGAATTCTGAAGCCACGTGGGTAGGTAAATGGGCAATACTCTGTGAAACGTCGTAGAATGGAAGGTAATATTACGGAAAATTGAGATAGATACCAATTGAATAAACCAGACACGTGGGTTGGACACATCAAAGGTTGACAAGGCGAATGCAACAGAAGTTTCAGATAACTGCTCACAAGGTTGTTCAAACATGTTGTAGCAAACCATTAACGCGTTCCGAAAATAATACGGGTTACTAATTAAAGTTAAGAACCGTTACCAGACAGGTTCGAATCCGGAAGCAAAGGCAACCTTGGGCAACAAATGACAAGTAAGGACTATCAAGCACGCTTGCGTTATAGTTTTTCATTCAGTCCATGTTATTTCTCCGCCGACTAGCGGTTTGAAGATCTACATCCGACTAATGAAAATACGTAGAAGCCGCACAAGAAGAAGTAACAGCAGACGGAACAAGCACGACGTAAGCGCGTTGAATTGGTTTTATTTGAAAATTATAAAGTTAAACAAAGGGTACAAAAATAATGGGTAGCGGGAATGCTAAAACATGGGTAAGATATAGTGTATGTAAAACCACCACAGGACTACAGAACAGTCGGTTAAGCAGAGGCGCGTTAAAGGAAAGTATGATAGGCCGTTGCAAAAGCAAGTCTTGGTTTGTAGTAGAAGCTATGCTATGAAGCAACAAGTGTTACATAGGATAGCGCGTCGGCGGTTCAATAGATTAGGTAAACCACTTGACGGTGGGGTAGTGTTATGTCAACTAAGTCTACTGAGGCAGAGGGCAGTGGGGTTAAGAATAGGATAAATTACATAGCAGGAGCCGCTCGCTGTTGAGAAATTACTGGGACTTAAATTTCCGCGCAACCAATGAAGTAGAAAAGGTTTATATTGAAGGAAGGTAGACCGTAGCTGAGGCCTGGATTGTGTTGTAGTACACCAATGCTATGAGAAAACAATCGTGGAATAAATAAATAACCAAACATTTTATTCTAGAATTCATCAAGGCGTACCAACTCAGGCATGCTCAATGGTTACAAGCAATTAGGGGGCGCAACAGAAAAGTTACAACGGACGTCCTTGGTTGTGGCCAAAAGTGGTACAATTTGCAGAAACATTCGAAGCATTCATGAGGAGCAAAGTCATCATTGGGGTGCCAATAAAATGGTCTCAAGTGTGCACAGAGCAAATAAAAGGGCGCAGTAGATGGAGTGGGGACAATATATCAAGACAGAGTAACTTTGTTGTACATGTCAGTAAAATATTGAAAGATGAATAACCGATATTCCAGAGTGTAACAGTGGACAGTGACTTTATTCAATTACGAGTGGCATCCGCCACGTCAATAAATAAATAAATAGTTTATTCTGGACAAAGCAAGTCATGCCTTCTGGGCATGAGCAGCGTTTTGCAATATTATACATGGTATCATGACTAGAAGCACCAAGAGCGGGAGTAGTAGATAGAGTCAGTAGTGTGGATCCACATGGCCCAAAGATTGTACGAAGTCCATGTCCACAGAATGCGAGATGTGAAGATAAGAATCAGATAACTAATGTGGAGTATGTTGATGAGGAACTAGTCCGATGAGGTTGTGTACAGAGTGCTGGGTAGGTGCATGCAGCAGGAGGAAAATGGTGCAAAAGTATTTAGGAATTGTGGCACGTAACTGCTCAAATATGTAGGCGTGTTCGTACGACAGCAGCTATATGCACAGAATCTGTAAAGATGGTATCCGTCAACTTGTCAATGTGTGATTGGGGCAGTGACTTTCACATCCGGCAAGTTGTAGGGTTGTTAAACAGACTTTTGTGGCTTTTTGTATGGAAAACGCTTGCCAGACAAAAACCCCCAAGTCCTGGAGCACTGCCGGCTGGTGGTATGACATTGACAAGATGGCGTCTGACCAAATACCCTCGCGGATATTCGCAGTTACGTTTCGCCAATTTGTTTCCTATGGTTGTGTAGTCTCCTCTGGAGTCGACCAAAAGTGGTTGGAGCTATTGAAGTCGTACGACTCAGGTGCCTTGTATTGATTTAGTTAGTTTCCTGAGTTCCTTTGGTGTGTCACGATTGCGAAGTGCGGGCGAGTGCTTTGTTCTGTGTTGCTTCTGTGTCCAGGTGAGCGTCGCTGATATGTCTTTAGAGGTGTTCCGTGCAGGTAAGATTATCCTTTGGAGCAAGAGAGAAAAGTAAAACGGACCGAGCAAACTGCCAAAGAAATTGAACAGGACTAGGTTAATGTATAAATACAAAAGTTTTGGTAACGTTTTGATGGTTAAAAGCAATGGAATGACCGAATATGTTATACATCATATCTGTAGTTTTGCTTGCATGCACGAGGCTCGATATTAGCTGAACGTGAGAGACAACTGCTGTTCGAGATGACCTAGCGCACGCAAAAGTTGTCCTGTGTGGAAACTGGGAGTATCAGGCGTTGTTAACCGGTAAATGAGTTAAGGGAATCAGAAGAACATAGTAAATACTTAAATATGGGCTAATGATATATGTTGAGCGATCAGTTGGCCGTGGTACAGCTTATCGTTCGAACATGTACGAGAGCCAGTGGGGTTACTACGACTGGTTTGAGACCTATGAACATACTAACGTAACAGGTTCAGTACTCGGAGTCTCGGGAAACAGCTAGGTGAAGGAGTGAGACGGAATGTCAAAGTTGTGAGGAGAATGGGATTTATACACTACTGCTGTAGCGAGAATACTGTTGCAAAGCCAGCCCTAAAGAGACCTGAAATAGTGGAAAAAGACAGAGACTTCTACATTGCGGCGAACAAATCAAATAGACGGCAGAAAAGAGCGACTGGGATTCGGATTAATTATGAGGAAGAAATGGCCCTCTACTATGCACGCAAGGTTAAAAGCAGGAACGAGAATGCTTGAATACTACGGCTGTAGCGAGAAACTGGTTGTAGAGCCAGCGCTGAAAGGGACCAGTAATATCAGTAAATAAATAAATAAATATTTTATTCCCGAATTCATCGAGCCATACCAACTTAGGTATGATCAAAATTTACAAGCAATTGTGTGACGCAACAGATACGCTACAACGCACTTAATTGGCTATGGCCCAAGTTGTACAATTTGCAGAAACATTCGAAGCACTCATGAGGAGCAAAGTCAACAGTGGAGTGCCAGTAAACTGGTTTCAAGTGTGCGTAGAGTAAGTAAAAATAGCACAGTAGTTAGAGTGGGGCAGTATGTAAATAAAGAGTAACCCTCTTTTACGTGTCAGTAGATTGTCGAAAAATGACTAGTCGATATTCCACTGCATAACAGTGGGCAGCGACTTTATTCAGTGGCGAGTCAACTCCGCCAAGTCACAGTGTTGATAAGCGGACTTTTGTGGCTTTTATATGGAGAACGCTTTCCAGGCGATAACCAACCACGTCCTGGAACACTGTCGTCGATGGCTATGATCGGTCATGTGCAACTGACAAAGCTGGTTATAAAGCATTAGTTCCTTCAGTTATTCGCAGTCCAGTGGCTCCTCTGTTGGCCAGAAAAATGGCACAGTCATATTCCAACATGGATGTTGGGGTCAGTCGAGGAGAAGGTGTGATTTTGCAGGTAAGTAGAATTGCCAAAGTATGGGGTCTCACCTTCTCTGATTATGTATATTTGCCGAGGAGCGAAGAATTCGTGCCCAGCTACCCGCACTGGACATCGGCGGTTGAGTTGTTGGGTGCAGATGTTTAGTATGGAAGTGAAGCCATAGTCCAGGTAAGTCCTTGTTGGTTATTTCGTCCCATCTCGGAAGGAGGCAGTTCCTCAATACAATCCCGGATCTCTCAGATGTTCGCGACCTCAGCGAAAAGGGAAAGAGAGGAGCAGGCCGAGAGAAAACCAAAAATGACAGTCATTGTACCAATCATTGAGAAAACCTACTTTAAGACAGTTACTTCAGACAATTGATGTAACAGGGGTAGCAGATAGTACGCTGAAAATGCTGTTTAATTATGCATAAGGTATGGTCTGATGGGTAAACTACTTTCACGTACATGAGGGTGAAGAGCGGGGTTCCGGTAAAATAATCATATGGTATTTGCCAGCGGCGTTAGATTTCAACCTGAGACCAGAAGGTGGATATGTAGTTATGATTGGTTGTTATCGGAAACCAAAAGATACAGTGACGGTGCGTCCATATTTATATATACTACAAAAGATGCAAGCTTTGCCACTCTAAGTTAGACGTCCACTGTGGAACGTTAAAGTCAAATAGACTGCCGGTTAGTGCGATTCTGGCGGCTTGATTAATTTATATTCAGAAGCGGCACGCTTTATTAGGCTCGGCATAGACTGCGAGGTGTACGGTGTTGACTACAAGCGAGAACAGACAGCAATACCTGGAACAGATGTAGAGAGAAAACGACAGTACTGCCGGCTCTGGAAGTGACCAATGGTAAGGGAATAATATAGACAGCACGGCCAAGTGCTAAGTGTTTCACCCGAAGACTGGGAAGTTGCGCTGCAATTTGGGGTAACTAGACCACTATTGACGGGTTGCGATACTGACCAGAAGAGGTGCCGAACATATATACGGTGGAGTATGGTTAAACATAGGAGTGAATGAGACCCAAAAATGTTCACCTGCTCAGAGGCTGGGGTTAGTGGGACAAGAAAGACATCGGTCCGATAGACAGGGACGTAAACACTACAGCGTACGATGTAGTCAGGAAGTGGTAGTAGAATGAAGCTATACAGGGAATAGAAAAGGTAAGGACTGATTGAGAGAGGCTGGCGTTAATGTGGGCTAAAATCCTTGGTAGTGGAGCCAAGAGGCAAAACTCAATCAGAGATCGGCAGTTCAATTTCGGTAGGAAGGACAAAGCGTGCAGATAATGAACCCGACGGAGACAAGCAGCATGAGGCTGCTGCTTTTACTAATGAACCCCTTGATCCATAGCAGCCGATGATCAACAGAAGAGGGGCATTGGTTTGAGGCCTATGGGCACTTGGAGACTTAGAGGCCGGACTGGTCCAAAAGGTTTAAGCATAAGCGGCACATTAGCGAAGGGAATCTATCGAGGATAGGGATCCTGCGCTGTCGCTTAGGGACCAAGAGAACTAGTAAACCTTTGCGATATGGACCAAAAGAGATACCGAATGAGAGAAAGATACAATAATGTGAAATAGAAAGCTTGGTAGTGGAGCTGAGAGAAGAAACTCAAGCAAAGCCCGGAAATTTTAATTTCGGTAGGGAGGACCAAGCTTATAAATAATGAATCAGACGGAAACAAGTCTGAGGCTTTTGCTTTTACCAGTGATCATCTTGGTCAATAACAGCGGATGCGCAAAAGATAAGAGGCATTGGTTGGAGACCTATGGGCATTAGGTGTCGTAGAGACAAGGTTCATAGACGGACTTTTGTGGTTTTTATAGGGAGAACGCTTGCCAGGCAAAATTTCACCACGTCCTGGATCACTGTCATTGATTGATTTGAACGATCATGTACAACTAGCAAGGCATCTTATGAAGCATTCGTTCATTCTGTTATTCTCAATCGAGTGACTCCTCTGTTGGCTAAAATGTGCACTGGCAGTGTCCACCATGGACGTATGCTGTTGCATTAAAGTAGAATTTCCAGGTACAGGAGCCCACCTTCTCTGATAATGTATGTTTTCTGGGGTGTGAGGAATTCTTGTCCGGCTACGCGCAGTGGGTATAGGTGGTTGGGGTATTGGGTGAAATTGGGTGGTATTGAAGAGAAGCCATGGTCCGGCTAAGTCTTTGTTGGTTGTTTCGTCCCATCTCAGACGAAGGCGGTTCCGTAGTTTAATCGCTGACCTTTAAGATGTTCACGCCATCAGGGAAAGGGAAAGAGAGGAACAGGCCAAGAGAGAACCAAAAAGGAAAGAGTCGTTCCAAATTAGAGTAGACAACATACCTCAACTGTATTAAAAGTAGGGTTGCAGAGCCAGCTCCGGGATGAACATGAGGTTGCAGGTATTGACTGGCAACAGCGCCGAATTAAATTACGTGCTCCAGTTAAAAGTGTACTCTCACAGGTTATCGCGCAAGTCAAATGGCCCGCAGAGAAGAGTAAGGAATTGCTAGGTTAGAGCTGTATGTGATCAGCGAAGAGGAAATGGACTAAGTTGTAGGCGTACGTAAGTAAAAGATAAAAGGGAGCAAGGTTGAGAGCTACATTTACATTAGAAAAGGTTTCCTCTCTGCTAGGGTACATACTTGAGGTGGCAGCATAATATGTGGATAGCGGGGTTCGATGCGCAGATTTATATCGATGGGTTAGATTCTGTCAATGCTTAGTCAGAATAAGTGACAGGTATAACTAAATAAATAAATAAATATTTTATTCTCGACTATGCGAGGCACGCTCATGGAGGCACGATCAGATATGTACAACGGTACAAACATTATAATGCAATTGTAACAGTAACGCAGAAAATTGTTCATATATCCATGATTGGAACTGTACAATGTTGAAAATGCGAAACAATAAGTTAACTGTCATGAGATACGTGACCTCAGCTAATAAGAGATTGAGAAACCTGAATGATCCACTGAAAGGTAATGGAAGAGCCCGCACACAAGGAAGGAAAAGGGCAACGTATGGTAGGATGTAAAACGACAACAGTATATACAGATGTAGAAGTCCCAGTGTAACGATCCTATGTAGAATTGTGACGCTAGTTGACCTGCCAGTGTAAAGTTATGGGCTGTGACTTTATTCGGTGGCGAGTCACATACGCCACGTTGCAGTGTTGTTAAACGGACATTTGTGGCTTTTTGTAGGGAGAACGCTTGCCAGGCGAAAACCCACCACGTCCTGGAACACTGCCACCAATCCATTGAATGGCAAATTGTAACTGGCTATGTTTCTTGTTAAAAGTCTGTTTGCTCGGTTATTCGTAGTCAGGTTGCGTCCCATTTTTTCCGCTGGTTGATGCAATAACTGGTTGCCTATTGCGTTCCTGGGTCCTGTCCGTTGGTAGGTCGGGTACTAAACATTCTTATTGAATATGATGTGTTGATCCTTCGCAGAACCACATGAAGTCATCTCTGATTATGTATATTTGCCGGGGAGCGAAGAATTCGTGTCCAGCTACCCTCACTGGACATCGGTGGTTGGGTGCAAATAGTTAGAGTGGAAGTGAGGCCATGGTCCAGGTAAGTACTTGTTGGTTATTTCGTCCCATCCCAGACGGAGGCAGTTCCTCAGTTCAATCCCGAAGCTCTCCGATGTTCACGACCTCAGAGAAAAGGGAGAGAGGAACAAGCCGAGAGAAGACCGAAAAGGAACAGTCGATGTACCTAGCGTTTGATCAAAATCCTACATTAAGACATTTATTTGAGACAACTAGTGTACAAGGTGTAACAGATATTACGCTAAAGATGTTTTTACTTATGCGGAAGGCATGGCCTGATGGGTAGAATACTTTCATGTGCATAGGGATGAAGAGCAGGATTCCGGTAAGATGTTCATGAGGTGTAAGCTGACAATGTTCGAATTCTACCTGAGACTAGAAAGTGGGTGTGTAGTCACGAATGGTTGTTATCGGAAACCCAAGGAGAGTGACGATGTGGCCGTATTTATATGCTCACGGGATAAGGTTTACCTAAGACATCATAACTACAGTGTACATAGGTATATGAATATAGGAAGCTGAGCATATTAGAAGCTGGCTAAGATTAAATGGATATCACAGGAAGACTAAGTGTTGAAGGTAAGACGATTAGAAGATATCGATACTGGACCGGGTATCAGTGGACAAGGGTGCCTGTTGGGTTAATCATTCGAGGTGCCAATGAATAACAACCGTGTCAAAGGATCGGACAGCAAACCAGCTGAGCTGTGAAAAAACTATACCAGGAGAATAAACAATCTACAGAAGGACTGACGCCTAGCAAGCTAAGGAGTATTCCCAAAGTTGAATAGAGCATACAGCAAACAGCTGCCGCAGAGCAGAGATAGTGGCTAAAGGAATGGAGGTATCAGTGGCTGATTCAACCATATCATTAAGACTTTTGACCACATGTCAAGTAAACGCGAGTAAGACAGACGACGGATAACGGCGCGCTAGGAGAGATGAATGGCCAGCAATAAAGTTCGAAATAAGGCTTCAGCTACCTGCGGGTCCTACGGTGGCACAGAATAGGTCAACAAACAGCTGAGCTGTGACGCAAACAATCAAAGAGGTGATCATGGTAAGAACGGAGCAAGCTCCGGGTATCCGCAAAGTTAAATGGAACCTATCGCGACTAGCTGCTGCTAAGCAGAGATAGTGGCTCAAAAAAAGTATGTATCAGAGGCTGGTGTAGCCATATAATTAGGAAGTTTGACCAGTACTGGATGACTACAGTTTCAGTGAATAAAGCAACAGACGAGCGCTGAATAAGGAGACAGAATTCAAAAGAAAATGAACGCTGGAGTGTCAAGAAGTTGTACCTTCCAGGCTACATGAAGCCAACAACGACTAGCTACTGGGCTTAACAGGAGTTAAGGAGTAAGATATGTGTCCAAGATGTTGTTCTTTGGGATTTAATGATGACAGAGAGCAGGTTCCCAACGTTCATCCTTCTGTATATTAGTGTTAAAGAGCTCGCATGTAGGCATAGCAGGAATGGGTCTATATAGGGATGTTCTGAAATGTGCAGTATTCTCGGTTGCGCTAACTTGTAAAGTTATCCTACTCCAGATTCGAAGGAACCTGTAGAGTAAGAAATTGCTACACATGTTGGCGCGAGCTACAGGTAAGGTAATGGCTAATGGTCTATTGCAGCGTAGATACCGTGGGTCACCATTTTGCTGAATGGGTCCTGTAAAGTTGGTGGTTGAGGTTTAAGCAGTTGGAGTAGGAAAGTGATGTTTCGTCTCATGCTTCATAAACATAGAGCTTCATTAACAAGCAATTTACAGCGCTCGTGAAAGTTGAGAGTGAAAGGGCAAAGCGGGCTCGTTTTGCATGAGCGTTCTACTTTCTCCATTGCTATTCGGTCACTCTTTCTGGAGTTGATAATTATTAGCCAGCAGTATTCCAAAAGAGGTCTGGGGCATAATTTGTTTAAAGCGAGTCTGGATTCGGTTACAAGCAGCATCCTGAAGATATAACTAATGAGGGGCTTGGAATTCGCCACACTAAAGCAAACTTGTTCTGAGAAATCTAGTGAGCCTGAATAGTATACGCCTTACGGTTTGAAAGTTGTCAGATGAAGCGCCATTCAGGGTAAGTGCATTAAGTGTTGCAGTGTATCTATGAGAAAGGGCGCTGCACTTAGCAGGCGAAAAATCAAGCTTCCATGTGTTGCTCGAAGGGTCTAATGATTCAAGATCATCTTGTATATTAAGAAGACCGCTCGTTACGTCACCCGGGTCAAAGGGGAAGATGAGTTTGCTATGGTTGGCGAACAGATACGGCTTCCGATATTCAAAGACGAAATACATGGTTGCTGTAAAGTAACAAGCGTATAGGGCCCAGCACACTTCTTCGGAACACGTCACTGATTAGCGGTTTAGGTGAGAGCTCGGAGTCACCTAGTCTCACCGATTCTGTTCGACAGGAGACAGGAAAATAACTAAGGATGCAGGTGATCCGATGTACCGTAAGAAGCCATTTAAGTTAGCAAGCCGTTATGAAAGACTCAGTCGAATGCTTTATTCGTACCTAAGAAAATGATGACCACAACTTTCCTGCAATCACCATTGGCGGTTACATTGCTTAGGCAATCCAATTGGTGTGTTGGATAATCTTTGGACAGGGGAATCCATGCTGGGAGTTGTTGATATGAGTATTTTGGGTCAAGAACCGTAAGAGCTCTTCCTTGACGATCCTCCCCAGTGTTCCTGAAGCGAATGATGTGTGACTAATGTGTCGGTATTTTTCAATCTTTTGACGGTATGCGCTTTCAAGCCTTGGCACGACTACCACATCTTTCCTGGCAGCAGGAAATGTTCCATGCTTCATGGAAAGGGTGAAGAGGTTAAGAAGCAGAACGGCGATATCCATGCCACCTAGAACTAGCAAACCTGATGGGCGGTCATCAGGTCCGGCGTGGGAAGGTTGTTTGAGGGCATGAATTCCACGCGTAATGGGGCGCAGATAAAGTTGTGCTGCGCATAATGTGTCGTTGGTGCAACTTACGTGAAATAACTAAATAAATAATTTATTATGTTATACCTTGAGGCACACCACATCTAGCATGACAAAGAATTTACATGGGTTTGTTTCGCAACAGGCACGTTGCTTTGTATAAAATGCGCTGTCCTCGTAATACCCAGAAGCTACCGGAATGGTAGGGGCACTGGTGAGCAAGTCGACCTACAATGATATAAAGAACGTTTGGGTCCAAAAGGGTGCAATGGTATACTATATAGAGTGGAGCCGTAGCGTAGAAACAGGGTGCGTGTTTTCTTAGTGTGCGTATCCAAACTGAACTGCAATGGTTTGATAAAGCTCTCTGGTTGACTTTCCAGTTTGTGTCTGCATCCAGTTGCTTTATTCGGTGGCGAGTCATATCCGTCACTTTGCTGTGTTTTTAAACGGACAGCTTTAGTCTTTTATACGATAAACGATTGCCAACCGCAAACCCGCCTCCCTCTGCAACACTGCCGACCCTCCGTTTGATTGGCAATGTATAGTTAGCAATGGATCCTACGAACCGAGTGTACACTTGGTTATTCGAATTCATGTGAGATCCAGATCTTTGCGCTGTTTAGATGAACTGTCTAATCCAGGTCTGTCATTAGTAATTGAAAACGGTCAAAAAAGGTAATGTCCAGGAAAGTCAGGTGAAGGCTTGCGCAGACGAGTAATGATTTTTAGAGTAATGGACGTTGGCTTTTTGATATACTGGTCTTGACCAACTGGCTTCCTGTCCAGGTAGTTTTACCTGATATGTCACGCGGAGGGTGCAGTTGATCCTTGTAGCCCTATTCGTCCTATCAGGCGAAACTGCGATTCTTCATACAAATTTGGAATCCACAGGATGTTCGCATCAATACTTTTTAGACCATGAGTGGAATATCAGAGTGCTATGGCCGAACCCTTGAGTTCATACTACGTATAAGCACAGCTTGTCCACAAAAGGGAGCAGAGTTCCTCCGTAGGTAAGTTACTGTCAAGGGAAATTGTCTGCATCTGCAGTAATGACTTTATGATATCCCATCTAAATAGCTCTAGATAACAAAAGTATTAAAACATTCTTGCAGAAATGTAAGGAGCCGAACCCAATTGTTCGAACACCAGTGAACAGCAATCAAATTTCGCTGACAAATAAATTACTTGAGATAGAAGAAGCGGCTTCTATATTGAATCAATAGATCCAAGTAAAGACAATTCCGGTGAGTGAGTTGTGGCAGGGTGCTTGCAGGGCGAGGTAAACCCATTTGTTGGGACCCCGTGCATGCGGAGTCTCTAAGTTGCCAAATAGCTTAGCCATCCGGTAGATACTTGGAACCATTGGAAGGATAATTTGCTGTTGAGATCCCAGAGATGTCATCAATTGCAAGGATGGAAGAGAGCCACACCGAAACCCACCAAGTCGTCAATTGTTCCAAAGCAGCTGGCTGTTGAGGGTGGACCAGTCATTGCTTGTTGATGGACCACCACTCTCTAGCCGCCGTATCTGTTAAAGCCTCAAAAAACCGAGAAAAGAACAGGAAGCAACCAAACAAACACATAGACTGGAATGCGTAAAAAAACACCCAGAGATGTGTGATTGCATGCAGTGGTAGCAAGTTCCTTGTATCATGTAATTTTGTTCAGTATATATGGTTTAGAGTTGCCTTCCTACATCAGGTCTCGGGTGGGTTAGGGTTAAACCTACGGCAAACGAAGGTTCTGTAGAGCGCCTGTCCAAAGAGGGAAAGCATTTGTAAGACGTTCAACAACATGTACGGGTATTAGAATGGTGCATAGAAAATGGAGTGAAATGGGGATCGATGGCTTTAATTATCCTTTGTGAAAGCCAGCAGGAAACGAGTGTCAACTTAGGTGAAGCTAAGGCCAACTAAATTACAATGCACAGCAATGAACATTTAGTTCATATGGCAGCTTACCAAAAGGAAAGGCAAATGTAAAGAATCAGTGATAAAGATGAGAAAGCCTATGAGGCTATCCGTGATGTAAACAGATAGTTGGTTCAGCAGAACCAAGCCAGCTCATGTCTTCGACGCATGAAAAGTTTCGGAGAGCAGGAGGCCGATGCGGCGAGATTGGATTAGTCGGCGCATCGGAATAGAACCTTCATTCAATGCAAGGAAAAAGGGTTATAACAACTATAGTTGAACAAGCCTGGCAGGCTTCGGAGGTAAGCGAAAAATAATGTTGAGTTTGCAGCGCTTATAGTGTTTAATTCTTGGTGGCAAGGGAGCGGCCAGTGAGTAAGTGACTGGTCACCAGGGACAACGTCATGGCAGGGCAGTGAAAGCTAGCCGTTTGATAGAAAAAGGAATAAAAACAGGGAGCGTGATAAAAAGATTATGTTGGGCAGAGAAGGGTTACCTGAAAAAGTGGAAAACTAAGCAGGCTGTCCGTAATGTAAACAGATCGTTGTGTCAGCCGAACAAAGTAAGGTAAGGTCTCAAAAGGCTGAGTTAATTCAGAGAGCAGAAGCCGCTCATGCACGACTGCATTAGTCCGCGCGTTGGATTAGGCCGTACAATAAAGGTGGAAATGTGTTATAACAATAAAGATTGAACAAGTCCAGAAGGTTCTCGAGGTACGGTAAACATAGCGTTGAGGCTGAAGAGCGTATACAGTTTAAGTCTTGGTAGCTTAGGAGCAATCAGTGGGAAATAGATTGGTCGGGTGAGACAACCTCGCGACAGAGTAGTGAAAGCTGACCCACCATTTAAAGCAGGAATGTAAACAGAGAGCGCGATAAGAAAAGGTTATAGTAGAGGCGAAGAGGGTATATTTAAAAAGATTAGAAAAGCCCACAACGCTCTCTAGTTGACGTTAACAGATTATTGGGTCAGCCGGAAAAAAGTGGGAATGTTTCATTTGTCTGCGAGAATGCGGTGTACAGTAGACCTATCAGGCGACAATGGATTAGTCAGCGCGTTGGATTAGGATGTACAATAAAGGTGAAAGATAAGCCATAACCTTAAAGGGTGAACGACTCTGGCAGTCACTTGAGGTGCGGGAAACCGAGTTAGGCCTGCTGAGCCTATACGGCGTACGTCTGGGCAATAGGAGCAGTCAGCGAGTAATACAACGGTCATTTGGGAATAGATCACGGCAGGGCAGTGAGAGTTGGTCTTCCAGTTGAAAATGGAATGGAATCAGAGAGCGCGATGAGAAGAGGTTAGGGTCGAGCTAAGAAAATTTTATTGCCAAAATGTGGAAAAGCCCATGAGTCTATCCAGGTAAAGTAAACGACTAGCCAAGTCAGTGGAATCAAAAGAGGTAATATCTCAGAAGTCTGAGTGAAACCGCAGAGCAGGAAGCCGAGCTTGCTTGAATGGATTCCTCTGCGCATCTGGATTAGGACGTACAATGAAGGTGGGAAAAGGCTCTAACAATAAAGGGATTATTAAGCGGCTGGGATAGATTAGCAGAGGTGAATGGGTCGCAGAATTAGTGGTTCATGACCTCACATATTTCAGCTAGAGTACTGGTAATTGAATTGTTTGGAAGAATAATTAAATTCATGGAACTTGAGGCGGGGTTGCATCTGCGCCCCATCAGAAGCTTTGGAGCTATGGTATGGTTAAGAGAGTTTAGGGCATTGTGTTCTTCGGACAGATATGCGGTAGCTGGCGAATTTCTTATTTTACTATGACTTCATTGGTGCATTTCAAGAGAAAGCATTCTTGGGTGCTGTTATACTTTCAGCGAATCTGTTTAAGTTTGACGAGTAAGTTTCGAAGGAAGCTGCATCCTGCGGTGGTTGCCTTGCATCTTGCTTCCTTATAGGTACAAGTATATTTAAGCAGGAAGTGATATTTCGCTATAGTAGAGCTGAAGGCAGTGTCCGTATCTCTAGCCTGAAATAAGATATCCCATCTGGTGGATCTCAGAAGTAGGGCAAAGCTGGTCAAGTTAAGGAGTTTGAAAAGCCGAATAGAACACGATGCTCTAGCTGCTGGAGACAGGTAATGGGTAGTTGGAGAGAGTGCTTTATGGTTTTACGATCCCATTAAGGGACGTTGTCAAACACGCTAGCAGATGCATCCGCAATTCCGTTTGTGCAAACTAAAGCTAGGGTGCAATAGTGACTAGTGTGTGCATGCACGTATTGTGTCCACACGGATGCACATATGGTGTCCACAAACGCACGGTATTTGGGTGATGCAGATTATGTTCGTCAGGCTACTTGTGGCACGTTAAAGTCATGAACGATTATCTTGCAGTGGGTAGAAGATAAGAATACTTCTGTGAAGCGTGCAACTAAGTACACTGATGGTGTTTGTGTGTGGAGGGTTATATAGGCAGCCAATTATGAGCTCGTGCGTTCACTACCAACCTAAATCCAGACCGCGTCTTCAAGAGAACCGATTAGAAGTACTTGAAATGATGGCGCCCCGAAATCGTCACCCACCTAGATGAGGCACCCACCACCACGGTGGTTCATACGTCCACTGCCAAAGGTGGTATAGCCCGGGATTCACAGCTGTGTATCAGGAGTTATCATTGGCATGGTACCAGGTTTCTCTGCTGAGCACTAGCTGGGGGCCGGATAGGACAATGACCAAGTTGATAAGTTGCATCTTATGCTTAATGAATCTTGCACTAATAAGAAGTAGAGTGACCACCTAGTTACAAGTCATATCATCTGATGCATTATCAGAAATAAGAGTGCTCTGAGTGGTTGATGTCGATACAGTTGCAGTCGTCTCAGAGGAAGGTACAACAGTTATAAAGTTGCAGAGGTCAAACAAAATCTTACTGTCCGTGTTACTATGGAGCAGCT
The DNA here is from genome assembly GCA_944474145.2 of Dicrocoelium dendriticum. NCBI lineage: Eukaryota > Metazoa > Platyhelminthes > Trematoda > Plagiorchiida > Dicrocoeliidae > Dicrocoelium > Dicrocoelium dendriticum. The sequence goes on along the minus strand of OX104063.1, from coordinate 116,397,813 downwards.
TGGGTTGTAGATAGTACGTAGGAGTAAGCCTGCATGGTTACCATGCTGAAACGAGTCAGCGGAGACAGGTTCGTGGTTGTGATCAAAGTTAAAGGTGCTTATGAAGGTACCGGCAGAAATAGGTTGGACGTAAAGGATACAAGATAACGTAGAATTATGGTGATTGTGCGGTCCTGAGGGGCATAGTTCTGCCAGCTATGGGTTTGTTAGTTTGGTAGTTGTACGGCAATCAAAGACTCAGAGGGGAAAGGTCATGTCTGCGAACACTGAAGGGTCTCCTTATTAGGTCCTCGGCTAGAGAAGTAGAAGACATGCTCCTAAGCTGGGCCAGAAGTGTCTCAGGGGAAGTAAAAGTTTTCGTTACCGTTTAACGGCGGCCGTTTTATTGCGTTAGATGGGAACGTTTGCGCTGGTTCCATTGGGTGACAGAAACTGTGGTAAATGCCATTTCCGGGACTTGCTGTTACTAAACCGGCGTATGCAGGAGGTTGGGTTGGATTATTAGCAATTGTTTAGGGACATATGTGGGAGTCATATGAGCCTTCATGGATGATAGAGAGCAACCACTTTCTGCATTCGCGTGAGTTGTGGCGAGCCGTAACCCGTCATATGCCATAAAAGAGAACGGGATTACGTAGTGACCTTTTATGCAGTTCAGTACTTATTGGAAGGCCTGCAGGGCGTGGGCGATTGAGATTAACCAGCTAGGGTGGGTGATATGTTTCGTTACTTCTGGGAGTGTACTAGAAACTTCAAGGTGGTAGCGGGGTAGCTGCCATTGCTTATAGTTGCAGTCGGTATGGTAATACGCTCCCAGGTTTAGTGTCTGGTGCGATGGTGTTGGGAAAGCTGGTTTACTGGCTCGTCGTGTGAAGTTACTGAGTTGTCTGATTATGCGTATAATCGTCTGTGACAGGTCACGCTGGTGTAAGTGTTCAGAACCCTACGAGTAAGGGGAGCGCTGAGATGAAAGTATTCACGTGTGGGACAAATGGCGCATTAGCGCTGTTGCTCAAACATAGTCCTTTCTGCGTACTGCTGGCTCATTAGGCTTAGTAGCTCCAATTTAACCGTACTGAACTCGCCGCCCACTGTTTGGTGCCACCTCGAGTTGGACCACCTCGCCCCGTTACTACCACCCTGATCGTGGTTTATTTCGGGCAAGCAGCGACGAATGTGTTACGCTGATTATTTAGTCCTGGATTTAACAGCTCCTGCAAAATGCTCAAACAAAGAAGCTTCAGAGTGAAGGTTTTACAGTCAACCAAACAAGAAAATACTCAAACTGCAAAGGAAGTACCTCACTAATCTAAAATTCCCCTATATGACGAAGCCAAATCATTGGCCTTAATAATATGTAACCGCATTCGGCTACATCGAGTCCGTCAAGCACCTAACGAATTGGGGTGCAAGAGCAAATGTCGCGCGCTCAGTGGTCTACTAAGCCGTAGAATCTCGATGGACACTCCTAACAAATGTAGCGTAAGAACTGGAGGCGATAGCACTAACGGTGCCTAGCGAATGATGTGTACAATGTTTAGATCTTATTTCAAAGAGTCACTTTGTATAGGGAAGAAATGGTTGACCAAGGAGACGTTAAGAATGGCAAGAAAACACTGAAGCTTGTTCAGTTCCACCTCAAATGTATACGGTCAACAATAGCAGCAATCAAGCTGTCTTTAAACCCTTGTCCAAATAGAATAGCACCCTTTTTAATAAAAATGCTGGTGAAAATATTCACGTTTTTCTTCGCGACTTCTACTCTATTCATATCGCGTGGTGGATACCCTAAAGCTTGGTGACCCTTAAATATTACGCCACAACAAACAGATTGATCAAACCAATATGTTTGCAAGTTCTGCTTGCTGAACCACACCTCCATTATATGCCGTTTAGTGGAAAAACTAGTGAAAAAGTACCTGTTATGTTATCTGTACTGGGAAGTGGTCATCCATAAGTTTCATCACTGGTTACCGACATCCATGGATTTTGCCTAGGCGTTGATAACCTTGTATCTTGATATGCAACAGGCATTCCATTGAGTTCCTCAACTACCCCAATTAATGTTAGAGCACATAGCGTACGACAGCTTATGCTAAACTGGCTTTGCTATTGTCTTAATCAACGCACGCATTCGGTTAATATGGGTGGGGGTGAATCAACTACCAAGTACTTTACAAGTAACATACCATCAATCCATAATTTAATTTAGGTTAATGTACGTAAACAACGTTGTGATGTGTTAAGAGATGGTCATCCTTTGCTTTTAGCAGATGAAGTAAAAATTAGCTATGTCTTTTAAGTAAATGACCTACTCTCTGAAATAGACAAACCCGCGAAGAAGAAGCAGCTTTAAATCCTTGGTGAAATAAGTGGCAGATGCTTTTATCAGCCGCAAAGTCTTGCATCATGGTTTATAAAGCACAGTACCACCCCGGTGCCCTAACAATTAATAATACCGTTATTAAAATGAGCGCCTCAGTGAAGGACCTAGGGTTCCGTTATTCCAATAGCCTAAACCTTACGGAACAAATACGTTTTCGTGTAGCTAAAGCAAGACAGTTAGCCTTCACATATGCCGGTACATTTACACTGCTGAAGCAAGATTAGAACTCTACAGGAGGTGCATTCTTCCGCAAATGGAAGATTGCACATTTATATGTAGCAGCGTAAGAAAGTCAGACCGGATCCTACTATGGAAAACCCAGTAGCTACTGACCAAGAGGCTCCTTAATGAAAGTCGTTGTATGACTTACAAAAAGCGATGCATCCATCTCAAATTCCAACCCTTTTGGGTGCGTCATATGAGCCATTGTCCTTTGTTTTTTGCATCAACCGGTATACAAAAAGGCAGATAGTGCACCCACCAGCTTTTACCTAAGCAATGGGTCACAAATCAACTTACGAACTAAGAATAGCATGCTTATACCCTGAAGTCCAGAAAAAATGCGTACACGTTATTTCTTGGTATTTCATATAAGCCTTTGGAAAAAGTTACCCACGTGTGCTAAAATGTGTACACACATATTAGGCGTCAAGGGGGACGTACGAAACTTTTTTAAGTTGAATACGTGTAACGCATGCTTCACGTTTGCAACAAGGATGAAAAATTTACGTACCACACCCGACGGCATTTAACTCAAGGTTGCCCCCTCCAGGATCCAAAATGAAAAGGCACACGAGGCTAAGTAGTAGTTTGCATATCCCGATATTACCATGGAAACTAAACAATGAACTCATCGACTTTTCATACATATTTTATGTACGGTCTACATTCAATAGTTGGACAATTCCTGAAGCAAATATAAAGTTAAATCAGTTTGGCAAAACTTATGAGCCGTTGACCAATTGGCAGGCAAAAATAAATAACTGAATGTTAGTTTGTGAAAAAGTAATTTGTGACTGCAAGCAAGACGCTCAACTGAGAATATAAAAGCAATCTTATTAGTTCATTATGAAGAAAAATAAAATTTTAGTAAGGGATTTTAATGATCGTTCAACAAATATATTACGTTGAGGCGCCAAACGTAGGTAAAATAACGCAGTTGACTAAGAAATCACAAAACGATTGAACACTTTCTTTCTGATTATCGCACTGTAACTCGAGAACGTGATAAACTGTATTAATTATTATCAGTTCTGTTTCCCTTTTACTTGGCAATCACCGAAACCTACGTTTGGATTGAGGCAAAAGCTGGAGAAAACTGCAATTATCGTTAGTGGGGATGATCCTTTCTAGGAACAATGTATGGAATTCCGGTCAAACAATTCCCACAAGAGAAGAAATGGGTCTTGCAAGTTAAATTTTGTAATTTCAATCAACCTCGTTTCCGATGACACCTTGCGTTCTTGTAATAATCCATTTGAATCCAAGTCTTACAATGCTTACGTGACCTACAAGTTCAGCGACTAATAACTTTTCACTTTGCTTGAGTAACGTGCGGAACATTTGTTTTACCTTAACCTCTTGTTTGTTATACAAATATTATGTTTTTTTCAATGTATTGTAGATTTACTTTAGAATATTTAGGATAGAAGGTCTTCACCTACGTGTCTCGGTCTATCGGGTAATATACAATACAATTGATTAATTATTTTTTCACATATATTTAACGCGAAGCTCGAAGCGGCTTTCCATCGGAACTGCCGTTAAGGTCTGCAGTTGTTTCAAATCGTCTAGTTAGCAACTCAGCTGAGAAAGCCGGCGATGTTTGCTCCTTTATCCGATACTAACATAGGTATAGATAAGAGATTGGACGCGCTTTACTCAGAGCGTTACGAAAGTAGCACCAGTATCTCAACCAAACACAAGACATTCAGTTAATTCATCATCGGCACTCATAATCAGCAGGTTTAGGCCAGTCTGGAAACGCACAGACGCCGGTGTTTCGACCTTCTCGGGAATGGTACGCCTCCCAGCGAACCCTTTTTGGTTTCCGCCCCCATGACTTCAGGATGCCAGCAGCTAGTGCCAATTCGCCATGGGTGTCAGCCGCGGACCTGTGTTATCAACAGTTGACTATGATACAGTCGGCTCATCTTACGCTGTCATGCCAGTTACGAAATGTGCAGAGGACAAGAGCTGACATCACGAGCTAGGACTGTCCAACTGGCGACTATTTACAACATAGGACTTAGAAGTCACAGTGGCATAGTACGAATAGCAGCCGATTTCACATCGGTCGCTCCTCACGCATACCTGGCTTCTTTGACAACTTGTGCTCTACTAAAAAAAAACTAGCCCGTTGTGCACAAACTCTCATGCCCCTAATTTGAAAGCTCGCCAAGTTTCCCAAAATCCTCATGTCATGGGCATCACGGAGAGGTTGTTACAGAATGAAATGACGGAGGTTGAAATTTTGGTACTGGGCATGTAACTAATTTGGAATGACCGGCTGACACAAGGAAGAGACGTACTTGCGTATTACCGAAGCAACTAAAGTGCAAGGTCCTGGAGGATTCTGATTTGCTTATTCCTGATTCGCTTAGATATAGAACGTAGTTACGTAGCAGATCCTTGCTTTTTGACTTTGGTATACCGTTCTCATAACTCTGCGTCTTAAACGAAACGCCAACTTGTGACTACCTTACGGCGAACTCTAAAAGGAAGGTGCACACTCATCTTGAACCTGAGTGCCTTCAACAAGCATCGTATAGAAAACACTTCCACCAATGGAGAACAATTTAAAACTGAGTTGCCAAAACTCCTTAGCCGTGTTTCGCATTATAACCAAGTCACTACGTATGCTCAGTTCAGAACAGGTAATAGGCCACCTATGCTCGACCATGCGCTCACCCAAGAACACATGATTGGTTTCCCGGTCGTATACTGCCCGTTAGGTTAGAATGATCCCGCAGGTATTAGTTTAAAGCTCAACCACTGTGCAGAGCACCGCGCTGCAGGTCATGAAGCAGTGCGGTCCCTCAAAGATACGACCGATTACCTCAACTTGGCAATGCGACAACCTGGTCGTTCGTCGCCAGAGCCCCTCGGGTGTGGCCTGGCTTGCGTGCTTACAAAAAGGCTTGCGGTCTGATTAGAGATGCTTCAGAGAATAGCTTCTGCAAAAGGTTTGCAACGTTTACGTTCGTAAGGAGCAGAACTCAGAAGTTGCTGCCAGTAAGCAACGCAGCGTAGCGGGATAACGCGCGATGATCGTATCAAACTCACCTAGACTTTTCGGGGTCACTAATTGTGGCACGAGGATCGTGCGTTATTTATCCGGTAAAAGACTAGATGGCCAAATAAAAGCGATGGGTAAAACACACAAAATAAGCTAGAGAAAATGTTCATTGGACAGGTGGAGAGTCAGCTAATGCTAAAAATAGGGCACCAGAAGAAAGCTAGCTAGGAAGAATGTAGTTGACGTCGAGAGAGTGGAAGGAGCGCCGTTCGTTGTCAATTAGCGCGCCAAAGGCGGAAATCGTGTTCATGTTTCCAAGCAATGGGAATAACGTTCAAACATTCAAAGCGCTTAATTCCTTAATACATAAAAGGCTATGGTTTGACCATGTTTTAGAATAGTTTAAACAGTCATGCCGAGGAATCTCCAAAATGTTACGCAGCCAATTCCTGGATGAGAAACCGTGGGTGGCCCTTCGATCTATGGGGGACAGTCCGTCGCGGGCCACTCTTCGGCGAGACCAGGTATTGAAACCTGATGCAGCTGCTTGGGACACGCAGGCGATTGGACCGTAGCGGGCTCGCACCCGCGTCCTCCTTAACAGTGCCAAAAACACAAACTGAGGGAAGTTCATAAGCGCCAAATGTTTGCGTGTCCGTGAAGGTCAAATTTTCGCTTCAGGCTCGTCATCACCTCTGGTTGATACATAAAAGATAAACAGAAACAAGAACAGTGACGGTGAAGGCGAAAGCAAACGTAAAAGTGACACTTACCGGATGCTGTAAGCCTAAAGCAAAACGCGACCCTTTTTATGTGTTTTTAAAACGCTTTCTGCTTTTTTGAGTTTTCACAACGTCTCGCGTTCTTTTGGGTTTCCAAAAATCTTTTGTCGGCTTTCTGGCGTTTTCAAAAGCATTTTGCAGCTTTATTTGGGTGTTCTTACGTTGTTGGTCAAAAGGGAAAAGAAAGCAAGATGAAAAGTGAAAGGAACACTAATCCCTTAATCGCGCTGACTAATGAACGCGTCTGCCCGACCTAGTCGAATTATGCGAATCAGAGGAAGGCGTCGTCGGCGTCGGGCAAACGGGTGCAACGATTGATCGTGGTCGAAATGTGGACTATTCCCTTGGCTTGCTGACAGGTGAGACAGCTGCGTGCCCAGCGCGTAAGATCGCTTTGCATCCCCGGCCAAACGTATCTTTCGGAGGCATGCTTAACAGTAGCTTAAACGCCTGGGTAAGCGATAGTGTGGAGGGTGTCGAAAACGATACTGCGAAAAATTTCTTAACCGACGGGTTGAGGTCGTCCGGTAGATGTGGCAAATAAACTTGTACCGTCAGATGACGTTACAGTGTGCAGTGTTATCTTCAAAGAAGGAGCAGGGAGTTCCGAATAACTTCGGTCTTTCGATTGCGCGGCGGCCATGGCAAACAGACCGATTGTCTGCCCGGCAGGGCCAATCGCAGATACTCTTGAAAGAGCATCAGCGACGGCGTTTTGTTGACCAGAAATGTGTCGGATATCAGGCGAGAATTGGGCAATGAGATCCAGCTGACGAATCTAACGGGGTGAGTGTCGAGCTGGTTCCTTTCTGAGTGCGTAGGTAAACGGCTTGTGATCGGTGAAGATAATGAAGGTGCTACATTCGAGGACATGTCGGAAATGTTCAGCGGTAAAGTAAACGGCCAAGAGTTCGCGAATGAGCGTGCTGTACTTGACTTCGGTAGGTTGCAGACGTCTAGAGTAGTGTGCAAGAGGTTTGCAGCCTTCATTTGTATGTTGTTGTGGGACGGCGCCAATGGCTGTGTCCGATGCGTCAACAGCAACACTGTGCGGAACTTTCTGCTCAAAATGATGCATAACGGCTTTGGATAAGGCTTTTTGACTGGCCTTGAACGCTTCGGCAACAGCAGCAGTCAGTTCCACCTGGCCGGTTTACGTCCAAGAAGTAGGTCGGTTAGTGGACTTGGCAAATTAACAGTGTGGAAGAAAACCTCGATAATATTTGAGCATGCCGTTAAAACGGCGTATAGCGGCTAACGTAGTTCGGACCGGAAAGCCTCTGATGGCGCGGGCTCTAGCTTCTAGAGGCCGAATGTCATACTGATCAATATGGCGGCCAAGAAATTCGACGAAAGGCTGCTAAAATACGCATTTGTCAGGGTTATTAGTAAAGCTATTAGCCGCCAGCCTATCGAAAAGTATTTTGAGATGTTCTGCGTGCTGTTGTTTAGAAGCGTTGGAAACTAGGATACCGTCGATGTAAGCATAAAAGAAAACTAGATCTCTAGTGACTGAATTGATAGACCGTTGAAAAGTCTGGGTTGCTTTGCGAAGGCCAAACGGCATGCGTAAAAGTTCGAAGAGTCCAAATGGCGTGATTATGACAGTCAGAGGTATGTCTTCCTCAACGACTGGAATCTGGTGGTACGCGCGAACCTGATCGAGTTTTGAGAACACACTGGTGCTGCGCAGGCTTGCCATGTGGTCCTGGATGTGAGGAATGGGATAGCGGGCGGGAACAGTAACATTGTTGAGCGCCACGTAATCAGCGCATGGACTCCAGTCTCCTGACATTTTGGTCAAAATGTGGTGCGGCGACGCACTCGGGCTTTTAGACGTGCGAATGATGCCTAATTCAGGCATGTGCTGGACTTATGCACGAGCAACCTTCAACTTGTCAGGGTCATTCGCCTAGATTTGGCAAAAACAAGCGGACCTTTGGAAACGATGTGATGTTTTGCAGTATCAGTGGCGGATGAAAACGATGCCGTTTCACGAAAGACTTGCGAGAACTTGGTATCAAGCATCTGACCGATAGGTGAGCTTGACTCGTTGGCTTATCCAGGACTGATGGACTCAATGTCGGTCAAAGTACCTATAACTGCCAGATTTGTTTGACGGCCGATCACACGGCGTTGCTTTGCGTCAACAAGCAAATCGAAGTACCGCAAAAAGTCAAGGCCAAGAACTGGCGTCTGGACGTCTGCGACGAGAAAGATCATTTAAAAGAACGTCGTAGGTTTAAGTTTAGCGTGCGCGAGCGTTGACCATGCACGCGAATAGTGGTGCCGTTTGGTGTGTGCAATAAACCGGTCGCCTCCTTGACAACGACATTAGAATCACGTGGGATAAAGCTGACTTCTGCGCTGGTGTCATCGAGTTAGCGTACTCCCGTACTGCGATCGATAACAAAGAAAAGGCGAATGGAGTAGCCAGCAACGTCCGTCGCCCCTATGTGCTGGCTGGTCCGTTTCCGCATGTGCTGCGTTTGAATGAATTGGGCTGGCGACGCGATCTGGCCTGAGGAGCAAATCGCCCGTGGTACCGACAATAGCTTGACCTAGGGGATGATTTCGAACCTGAGCTAGGACGAGTGCGACTACTGGAATGATTTCGGCGGCTGGATCCGGACTGTGTTAGGTTCACTATTCGGTTGGTGGGTGCTGCTACTTGCGCTCTTAGTTCCGATACCTCCGTACTGGAAGTAGGCTGAACCTGAGATACTTGGGCGTTGGATTCCAAAATACACTCGGCAATATAGGTGAGCTAGGAAAGAGACACGTTGTTTGCATACAGGGGCTAGGCATGTCACGTGGCAGGTGACGAAGTCACATCTCTTTAAGGAAAGAGTCGCCAACAGAGGGAGGCATAGCTAGAGCCTGCATATTGTGCGGCTACTGAGAAGGCTTTTGATCACCTAGTTCGGATTCGTTAAGAAGCTGCGTAACGCGAGCATGGTCTGATATGCCAAATCGCTTCAAGACTATGGCCTAAAGCTCATCGTAACCCTTCTGATATTAAGGAAGCTCCAAAATGTCGTCGAGGTCATCGACCACTTGCGGAGGAAGCGCTGCGACAAAGCAGTGAAATTCGACGCTGTCAGACTTGACGCCATGTGAAGTAAAGATGATGTCTAGCTAATTAAAACAGGCTTTAGGGTTAGTCCCACGGAAAGGCGGGATAGGAAAACGGAACCCACTAATCTGCTTGTCAGAAAACAAGCGAATGAACTTCTTGCTGAAAAATTACGGAGGGTGGGAACGTGAACGCAAGTAGCAAAAAGTAAAAGTAGAAGGGTAGACAGAATAAGTTACCGGATCTGAAGAGAAATACTAGTATCAAATTCACCAAGGCTTTTCGCGGCCGCCAATTATACCGCAATGATCGTGCGCTATATATCCAATACAAGATCAGATGGCCAACCAAAAGCAATGGGTAAAACACACAAAGTAAACCAGGGAAATTTTTCTTAGACAGGAGGAGAGTTAGCTAGTGCTAAAAATAGGGCACCAGAAGAGAGCTAGCTAGGAAAAATGTAGTTGGCGTCGAGAGCGTAGTCGGAGCGTTATTCGCAGTCAAGTGGCGCGCCAAAGGCGCAGATCGTGTTCGCGTTTCCAAGCAACAGGAACAACGTTCCTACTGGCAAACCGCTTAATTCCTTAATACATAAAAGGCTACGATTTGAATATAGTTCAGAATAGTTTACACAGTCATACAGGGGAACCTCCAAGTCACCACAGGCGCATAAAGTGCCCACAGCATTACAAAGCTAGGATAAGTACCGAGCCCAACGAAACCGTTGAATTCAACTACTCAGAGAGGACAAATCCGCTTGTCAACACAACCTGTCACAGCTCGTCGGTGCCAAAAACACTGCTGTGTGAGCAAGTGAATGGTCTACGGAAGGTGCGACAGGGTGCTCCACATCTCAAGAAGGCTGGTGGCCCAACACCTATAGCTAAAGAAGCAGCAAAGGCGCTGCAGCTATAATACTTCCACACTTTCAAGAAAGTAGTAGCACCGGGATTTCCTATAGGTATTTTCGCCTCGCTGCCGGTGCTCACTTACACCCCTTTATCTCCGAAGCTGACCTACCGAAGCTGACTAATCTACGCAATCACAAATCCTAGGTGCCCATATGGTTCTCCCAGATGCACTGGAAGCAGCAACAAATGATCCGGTAGAACCGCTGGCTCAGTTATAACAATGCTGCTCAGACTGGATCTAGCTCTTGGCTTGTGAAAGCTTGGAAGAATAGCACCTACCATAAACATAGAAGCGGAACCGAGACTTGAGACTACCGCCTAGTTTGGGTTCTCTGTATACTTTCTGAGTGGCTGGAACTCATGAGAGCCTCTGTGCTGGTGAGTCTTGTAAAACCTTTACGTAAATATTTCTGAGCGACACGGCTGCTGTCAAAATCGATCATGCACAACGAAGTTTGTAATAGCATGGATTGGCTGGACGCCAATAGCTGACGCCGAAGAAGAGTCTGCATTTATCAACCAGGATTTTAGAAGACATTCGACTGTCTAAATCAGCGGATGCTCCATTCCATGCCACAGCGTTACGGAAACGGTGACCCTTCATAGCTGGTTCGCCAACGAACTCCTTCCGCGCAATGGGTGCTCAGGTTTCGGAGCTCCTGCTCTGACTTTATAAAAATGAATGTGGTGTGTATTACTGCTCTGCGCTGCGTCCCCAATTGTGTTTGGTGGTTATCAATGACCTCACAAAGGTAATTACATATACCTTCCTGCTGCGTGCCGATGACGTTAGGATATGGGGTAAGGTTTATTGGAATAGCGACTAGTAACTGCTTTAGAGTGCTCTAGACACGGCACCTTAGTGACACTTCCAAAATGCGCTGCAATTCAATGTTGGTAAGTGCAAGGTGCTCCCCAGATGACACCAGCGCATCCGCTGCTACAGGATCAGAAGGCAGATTCTGCAAAAGTTGCCATCAAAAAGGCTTTGCGTGTATTGTTTCATGTTCATCTGCTTATTCCGGCTAACTGCGGCAGCCTCCAATACTGGGGACCAACGTGTAGCCCAGTTACCGCGTGCCTTTAGACAAATAGATTGCTCAAGTTGGCTACAGTCGCCTAGTGCTACTTTTGCGCTGATGGCAAACACACCGTGCAAATCTGGCACTTATGGCTAAAACGCGATTTTTGTGCGTTGCAGAAGCCCCAACCTTGAGTAACAACAAATGGTATTGGAAGGCACCACCTTCCATACGATGAGTGGGGAACGATCTGGTGGATTCAGGGAAGGTTGCGCCGCTTACGAGGTAACCTGTTATTTCTGTACTTTATCCTGCGCGCCCTCTCGCGTGTGTGCCGCTTGGTACAGCCCGGGATATTTTGGCAGCTGCCGATTACATAAATGGCAAGGTGTTGTACAAAAGAAACTGCTTGTAAAGTTTGATCATGCCTGATTTGGGGTGCTCCGATAACTTCGAGAATAAAACTTTTCTTTATATAAGCACTTATGGCTCAGAGTACAATAGCGTTCCTCGCATTGTTTTCACACAACCCGAAAGATCTCAGCCGGATCAGTCGCACGCCTCTTGTAGGTGCTAAGACTGGAACTGTAAATAAATAACCGAAGTTATTCTTATCCATGCGACGCATGCGCAATGAGGTAAGTCAACTGCGTGCAAGTGCACAGAGGTTGCATAGTATTTGTAACAGTGGTCGTTGAAACTTTTCAGCTCTCGATGAATTCGAGAATAAAATAGTTCTTTCTTTATTTACTTAACCTGTACCATTGTGTAAATTGAATAGATCTGATCGTTGTGCGGTCGAGCATGTTTGTACGGCATAGTCTTCCATACACTGCAATATTCTAGCAGCCACTAGTTCCTCAAGAATACTGATGAGCAAGCAGCAAAACACTGATAAACAGGATGGGTGGTTGCACAATACAATGGGTTCGTTGAGATCATTGTAAAAGTCAAAGTTGGATGGGTCGTGGAGATGGAATATGCAGACGGGGATGTGTCAAGAAAAATCAAACGTATGGAAGGGTGGCGCTTGTCAAATTGCAAGCATGAAGCCAGCACGGTAACTTTATTCGGTTCCGGGGCGCATCCGCCAAGTCGCAGTGGGCTCAAACGAATATTATTGTAGCCTTTTCTATGGAGAATGCCATCCAGGCGATAACAAGCTACGCCCCATAACACAGCCATCAATTCATTTGAACGACAACCTCAAACTAACAACCTTAGTGTTTTAATTAAAAGGACGCCTCTTGATATGATTGCGTAACGCCTGATAAGGTTGCCGCTGACACGATTGGAGCGCCATAACGATTGCACCTTGTAACGTTGGCCAATCGAACGGAGTTGCGCTGACCTGATGATGTTAGCTTAGCCGGTGAGACGGAAAATGAGCGAGCCTGAGAACGATCCTATCCGCACGTATTCGGGTAGACGCTGAGCCCTCGAAACGAACGCACACGAGTGAGGGTTACGGTAGACGCGCCCCAATGACTTAGAGGCGAACGCTGGCCAGCTAACGACGCACACGAAATCACGTGACTTGACCGACTCCCAGTTAAGGCGAAGAGGAAAGAAAGACAGGCGGTCCTCTGAAGACACTTTTACGACCAACAAAGGGCGAATCAGAGCAAGTGCTATGGGTCATTAAGTTGAAGAAAATTTCTACCACGACGGGATGATAGTTTTTGAAAGGCCATTGACGGAATGTGTGAAGTAGGGCCGCGTCTCGGAGTGGCTAAACTCTGCTACGTTGTGAGGACCAATTGGACCCCGCTTTCCACAGCCATTATTCCTTAGTTTCTGGCGCGTTTTTACCTGGATTTTTGACAGACCCGCAACAGTTAAATATTAACGGTTATTAACGATGTTATTCGCAGTGTGGAGACACCCAAATTTTCCTTTGACTTTAGCATGATAATAGACAGCGTGGTTCGTCTATGAGTCCTGTCCGTGCGTAACCAAATGGCGCTACTCGTTAGGTACAAAGGTCAATGAATTGCATAATTGTACAAGGTTATTGATTGGTCACTAGTAGAATCGTCACGGAGTATGCAAACTACATCATGTTAAATGATTTCTGAGCACAGTGAAATGCCAGTCCTGTTGGCTCACGTCGCAGTGCAATGCAGGTTATCCGGAAGAGCGGTACTGTGATCCTCCCATGGTAAGATAAGTACGTGATTGCACAAACGTCATCCGCGGCCAAGTGGTCGAAAAAGCAGAGTACGTAGCTCCAGATGGATGATAAGTGAATGGTAACTATTCAGTAGTGAACACGGCCGAAACCAATTGTTTAGTGCTAGGGAAAGTTGACACTGTATCAGAATTTGACCAATTAAAAATGCATAGCATCAACAAGAACAACCGCCTCTCGAACTCCGGTGAAAGTTCCGTGTATACCTATGACATTTGCTATCAGCAGGAGAACTCCGAACAAGAAGTATGAGGAAAGAAACTTATTAAGTAAGCTGAGCACAAATGTTTTGGAATCCGGCGTACTGTATCAGGTATGTCGTAACGTCATCGGAATAATCATTCATCCGTTGGTAGGTAAAGTAACCTTGTGCTTTGCTGTAGTGTGCTGAAGCCGCAGCGGTGAACGTTTCTTTGGTTGCTAGGAGCTGTTTCTGTAGATACCTCGGAGAAAAGTCAACGAACAAAGGCAGCCACAAAAAGAGACAAAACCGAAGCATCCGCAACGCTGTGGCATTATGGTCATTTGCAACGGTGCTTGAACCGATTAACCCCAAAGAACATGCAAGCTTATTATATACATAGTCCATGTACATTCGCTCCATAAAAGAAAGCCTATACAAAGTGTAGCAAGCTGACCACGTATAGATGGAGAATGAAAGCGATTTTCCAAATGGAGTTATTTTCGCCGTTCTGAAGATGCCACTGTTAGGTGATCTAACCAACTGTGTTAACATCGTCTTATACTCTAAGTATCCCATTTTACTTATTTAAAATAATATATACAAGGCTCACATGTTCCACCAAGGAAGACAGATTTTTCTGTCATGCTTATCTTTTCTGCCGCGGACGGCATTGCTTGTTCGCACTGGCTTTCGAAAAACCGTGATCCGTACGTTAACCTTCCAGGTGAACATATCTGGACAAGAGCGGAAGATTATCAACCATTTTACTACTTACTTACCGGACAAATCATTCGTTACCATGCACAGCTACAAATTTTCCGAGGCTTGAACCTTTGGGTTCAGTTTGCCTACCACCATCTCTTCCACATTACGCTTGCCTGGAAAACTCCGTTTTACTTCGGAAGGCACATTCTCCTGCGATACAAAGTCAGAACAATTGGTCATTATGAGCTATTCAATCCGCGTTGGCCGCTCAATTAGCCGTGGTTTCCTATATTTCCAATCAATTTTACTACACACCTCCGGGATCTGCGATTCTTTCTTGGGAAAAATATTCTATCCTTCAAGTCTTCAACAACAGTTCAACATATTTCAATGTATATCCCTTGGAGACTTCAGGTGGTTCTGCAGATGATCAACACGTTATACTCGAAAAGTATGTTTCGTCCACGACCTACCAATCGGGCACAAGACAGGACTCTGGAACGCAATAGGCTCCCGGCTAACGCACCAACCGGCAGAAAAATGGGACACAACTTGACTACGAATAACCGAGCAAACAATCGTTCAACCAGAAACATAGCCAGTTACAATTTGCCATTCAAGGGATTGGCGGCAGTGTTTCCGGACGTGGTGGGTTTTCGCTTGGCAAGCGTTCTCCCCATAAAAAGCCACACATGTCCGTTTAACAACACTGCAACGTAGCGAATGTGACTCGCCACCGAACAAAGTCACAGCCCATAACTTCACACTGGCAGGTCAACTAGCGTCACTATTCTAGATAGGTTCGTTACACTGAAACTTCTACATCTGCATATACTGTCATCTTTTTGCTTTCTACGATATCACCGTTGACCTTTGCGTTACTTGTGCACGAACTCATTGTATTGTCATAGCTCTCTTGAGCGTGCTCTTCAATTATTTTTCAACGGATCATTCAGGATTCTCAGTCTATTATTAGCCGAGGTCCCGGTTTCACGACGGCCAAAGTATTGTTTCGCATTTTCACCATTGTGCAGTTCCAACCATGGACACATGAGCCATCTTCTACTGTCACTGTTACAGTTGCCATAAAATGTCTGTACAGCTGTACATATCTGATCACGCCTCCATGGGCGTGCCTCGCATAGTCGAGAATAAAATATTTATCTGTTTATTTAATGCCGTTCCATTCAACTATATCTTTTCCAAAGCATTTCATAGCCAGCTTTGTTGCTCTCAAGAACGCTAAACCAAGTGGGTGCAGTTTCTTTCACTTCTACAGATATACCATCTTCCATTTAACACAGCGTTTCCACTGGCTTTCACAGTAACTAAATAAATAAATAAATAAATTTTTATTCTCGACAATGCAAGGCACACCTTTACAGGCATGATCAAATTTAGCTAACATAGTGTGATCAAATTGTACAAAAGGGCATGTTTGGCATAACAGTGTATGTAAGTATATGGGTGTATATACGTATGTAATTGTGTAGGAATGTACCTCGTGTTTTTGAATGCGCCGAAGAATTTTTGACTGTGTGTTTTCGTCTGGAAGGTGAGAATAGGCAGTTGATTTTCGTGGGTTGGATAGCATTTTCCGAATATCCACGGGTCAGTGACTTTAGTTTGTGGCGAGTCACATCCGCCACGTCGCAGTGTTGTTAAGCAGACATTTGTGTCTTTTTATAGGGAGAACGCTTGCCAAGCGAAAACCCACCACGTCCTGGAACACTGCCGCCGAACTATTTGCTGGAAGGGGTTAAACCCGAACCACCCAGCTGGCACCACGAGGAGGTAGTTCGGCTAGCCAGCCAGCGTTTAATAGACCTTGATGAAAATTTTCCTCATTATTACTTACAGCTAAAGTAACCTGATCCTATAAAAGATCACCAGTGTACGCTTACCAACACTGTGACGTAGCCGAAGTAACCCAACATGTAATAAATTCACAGCCCACCAGTTCACACTGGCGCAGACGTGGTACGTATACATACAGCCTGTGTCACCGATTTTGGTATGCAAAGTGCTATGCAAGTGCACCGAACACTCCTAGGTTTTCATGGACAACGCGTAAAGCGAATGCTTACTTTGGCTCGTGTGCTGCTGGATTACCACATAGAGAACTCACGCCTAACTTAACTATTAACAACAGTTGAGACTGATTTACCTGCATTCCAGCGCTATCATGTTGCTGGATAGCACTATTCCCTGACCCAATGCTAACCCGCATATACCACGTACAATTCGGTTATATCTTTCATAAAAGCAAATGTTTACTCATTCTAAAGCGGTTACTGTGAGCGATAAATTTGCTTGGAGCACTCTAGTGACAAGTAAATCTCTCCAGTCCAACCAAGAATGGAAGCCAAGCAGTCCACTATACTATTTAAAGAGTAATTAATATACAATAGGTACATACCTCGAAACCGACTGACCAGCTATGAAAAGAGCGGATCAACCAGTGTCCAAAAGTAATGCAAATAATACTCTAAGTATGAATGCAAGTGTAATTTGGCCAACTCATCAACGAGTACCAGCCGTTACAGCCCAACTTCTGCTATCCATAAGTCGAATGCTAAGCGTGGCCAACTCCGGCTACGCATACGTATATTAAAGGCACGCAAAATACCAAAAGCAACAGTCATTAACAGAAGCAAAATGGTTGACCTGCCAAAGTTCTGCCTTCGCTCCGGCGAAGTTTTAAGATGATTACTCACCAGTCGACATGTCTCAAATAAGCAGGCGATTGTGTCCGGTTCGTACAAAAAGCTGAAGGCTGCCGGCCGAGTACGTGACATTTGATCCAAAGTAAGTTGTCTCTGTAATCGATTTAGCCAAGCCACGTCACGGTTACCTAGTACTTGTATACCATTGACACAAAGACACGGATTTCCGAGTATCTCTACTCCAATCGACATGGACACAGATGCTCAAGTACCTGTACTACAATTGACACCAATACACGGAGTTTCAAATACTGTAAGCGATAATTTTGCTCGGTGGTTAACTGACACATATATCTCCCGAGCGCAAGCAAGTACCGAAGCCGCGAAGTTAACTACGGCATTATTCAAATAGTACCTATAATACAATAGGTTCATATTTCGAAACTGCCTGATTAGCCCCAAAAGCAGCGGCCTTCACAATGTCCAAATTGTATGTAAATGGTCGTTGTCACCGTGCATAAAGGGTCACATGATACCGAGTCTACGAGCGGACCATGCCGTTTGTTTTATTAGGTCTGTTAACGCTTGGTTCAATAGTTCGTTACACAGTGTGGGAAACGGAACGTGGTTGGCTGGGAACTGGGGTGGCCTGGCTTTGTCAACCAGTGGGGTGGGAGGAACATGGAGGTGCGTAACCCTGGAGCTGGAGGATGCTTCAACTTCCAGGTGTTTGTGTGTGGGTTGGTCTGGACGGGTTGCACGGTGTGAGTGGACGATCTCCACATGGTGTGGTGAACTGAAGTCATGGAAACACCGATATGAGTTCACATGTGGATGATTGGTAAATCGGCCCTCATCAGTTATGGTAAGTGTCTGCTCTCGTAATCCAGAATGGGATCCCGACATGCGGCTTGCTAATTGCATAAGCGTTATGTCGGCTAGTATCTAACTCTAGCACATGAACCGCGTGAACATGTATACCATAGGAGTTAAGAATTAGATCATGTGATTCATCGTGTGGATTACCTAATGCTTAGGTCGGGAGGGCAAGTGAACATGAGCCTACGATAGGTAAGCAACTGGTTTGGATGAATCCTAAATTGGCTCTCGTCCTCTATCTTGCAATTGACGTTGTAAGTTTACCGCCTACTACCTTTCTTTATACATATGTGATCGCGCCTTTGCAGTTTTGCTTCGGTTTAGCAAGAATATTCTATTTTTAGAAGTTGGGCGAATGTGCGGTAGGGGCAAAGGGTTAAGCTCGCTAATGTGGTTATTTTGCAAGGGTGCATAGATTCTACTTGGCGGGAAACCCTTCGTGGTTGTACATGTACTCTTTGGTTGCTTAGGGCTCTGTAGGCTTGACTCGAATTGTGACAAAGAGACTAAATGTACAAACCGTTACGTTTTATTGAGCTTAGGTTGGTGGGGGACAGCATAATAGGATCAGTGGTGAGTACAAAGTGTGATGAGGAATGAGGGCCAACGGATTAGCTGAAACCTAACGCGTAATTCAGAGTGCGATGTGCTCGCTATACGCAAAAGTCGGAATAAACGAAAGAGGTGCGTTGCCGTCTAGGTAGGTAGCGTTAAGTTGGTATGTTCCGTGGACGTCAGGGAAGGGTGAACGCTGATGAAGTAGTGTCAAATAAACTGATGGGATTTTGTATACAAGAGTAGAATAAATGCTGCATTTGAACGAGAACCCGACCTTGATGTGTTCCGCGGATAGGTATGGCATAGTCCTGCGAAAGATTTGAAGATGTTATTAACGGGTAGTAAAATATGCATGGGCTGAGTGTACTCCCTTAGATGACCGCACTGGTAATCGGTTTACAGGTAGCCGTCCTGCTCACAGGCACACAGATAGCGTAATGTTTGATAGATATGGCGTAAACCATGATAGCAGCCATTCGGGGATGCCAAATGGAGCAAATTTGGTCAGAAATTTCTAGTGGAAAGCGGTTGAATGCCTCCTTCATGTCAAGGTAGATGACGATTACAACGAGCACTAAATTTCTAGCGTTTGTGCCTGTTCTCACTTACCATGCGAGAGCATGGGATTTGTGTTAATATTGATCTAACCCTTGAGGTTACGGCCGCTAGTTTGGCTAGCAACATACCTTTATCTATTTCTTTACATAATGTTGTAATACATCTCCTAAGTCGCCATTTTAATAGCACCGGTTAATAAGGTATCAGAGTCAAACGATTTAAGAACGGCGATACTTTCCAAACCCATTCGATGGAGTGGACGCAATGTGCCACTGAGAAACTGCTTACAGTGTGCAGTAGTATGCAGAAAAAGCAGCTTTACCGCCTTTTGATCACTTCTGCGTGCTTCTCAGGTAAGCAAACTTAAGCCTTGACTTTTTCTTTCGTGACTAGCAAGTGTAGTAGTGTGTCTCGTTTTACAGAGAATATACCATTTATTTATTTATTTATTTAGTAGATTGGTGAGCCTGGTCTGTCCAAGCATCCACAAAGATGCGATAGACAAAAGCCCTAAATTTGTGAAATGCTGTCTGAGTGCACTAGTTACGTTGTGGTAGGTTAAGGTCGCCGCCGGTTATTTGGTGCCTTGCGGACGATAGCAAAACTTTGGTGAACGCATTGATTAGTTGGTTTGTTTGATAATGAAATATGTGGTCGGATGTGAACGCAGCCGATGAGCACGTCGAGGTGTCCGCCGTCTGCTTGAATCTACACTGAGTCCTCAGAATTTCTTATAGATAAGAGGTGGAATGCTGCTGCACGCATGGTATCTCTAACGTGTATCATGGATTCTGCACCCCTGCATCCACTGGGAAGACATTGTAGCCAGAAATATGGAGAGGTGTCTTAAACTAACTGACACACAGCTAAGTTTCTGAAACAAGTCACTTATGCGTTAGCAAGAGTAACAAGCAGTCCCAAGTGATGCAACTTGTGTTTAGTGGTCCGGACATTGAGGAGGGGTATATTGTGTACGTCACTCATACTTGGATCTCCCTGGTTGCCTACGCTGTTGGACTGCGGATAAGTAACAAGTTTGAAGGTGCCACGTGGCAGACAACTGTTGTGGCTCTGAGGTTCCTCCAACTTTGCATCGATTGGTCCACAATAAGGTTGTGGACTTGGTTACACGTATACGGTATACTGCGCGTCTATTTAGTCAAAGCCAGATATGGATGCGAGGGGGCGTCGACATGCAAGCTGCCCCTTAATTGTGTTCATGACGGAAGCTGGAAAAGGAGTGTAAGTGTGGTATGAATAGACAGCATCACAGCGCTAAGGAGTTTGGTAGGTATTAGTTACTTGACCAGAGACCTAAGAAGGTAGTGGGCTGGGTTGGAGCTGGTAGTTATCAGGGCATTCTGTTTGAATTGGAATGAGGTTGGTTCCTGCTGAAGAACGTTCGTAGGTAGAATGCATGCAGGTTGCCAACTGTGAGTTGGTAGAAGGCAGTCATGAAGTTGAGTGTGGATGGAATCGGTTGTTTGCAGGAGTTGCACCAATTGTGCTAAATAGTGTTGCATTGGTTGTACTGATAAGTTAGAACGGGTCCTGTATTACCCCACAGTGGAATTCATGGGGACCATGTAAACTGCCATGAATAAGGTCTGTATTAAGTCCGGTTTGCACGGTCACCTTGCGCAGGAAACAGTGGTGCAAGTAGGTTACACGCCTTATTAACTAAACCATTCGGCTGCGACGGACTACGCCTCATCTGCGGAATACGAAGTATATAGGGACACCAATAAGCAAAGTTGTGATTACCATTGGCTAGTTTAGACGGTAGTATTGCTGGTGTAGTTAGTGCATATAAAACTGCACACAGGTGCGGTGAAGACACACTTCTTACACTAGCACGTAGGTTTCCACGCTTAAGCCCTGTAGTGTGTAGCTTTTATCCAGATAAGGTGCGAAAAGTAAAAAGGTGCATGGAACAATACCACATTCAAGAATAAAGGTGATTGCGCAAATCTGCACACCTGTTCTGCTACGCTGTGATTAGTTGAGGGCGTTGGTTACGCTACCGCTGCGGATTTGCTAGCCGTGCGATGAAGCGTTTTATGTTGTTAGTTTGGCGTGCTTTGTCCAAAGTTCTTGACGTTTGAGGCCAGTAGCGACCAATGGACCGCGTTATGTCAGTAGGTAGGCGACACAAGAGAATCGGGTATTTCAAGTAGGTAAGGTTACCGGGTGAGCAGAGGTTATGACGCTGTACCAGCAATCGACCGGTTGATTAATGCTTGCTGGTAAATCTGCGCCCTTCCGCCTGCACTGTTTGACGCCTTGGCAAACCCGACAGGAAGGAAGACCGAAGAAGATTCAGCAGACCAGCGTTGTAGTAGGACCGAGAACGCTCATAATTAGATGTCGGTCTCACCAATCCGCTGCACATCATCTGGCGGATTTGGCTGTAAGCCCACGCTTCACACTTGCTTGTCCGCTCCGTCTGTCCAGTTCACCGTCTTGCCCGGGCGCTCCAGTCTTCGTCCGCCTGCCCGGTGCATGGCAACGCAGGGATGTCTGACGCGCGATTTCTTCAGCGTCCGGACAGGCTTTGGCAAAACGCCTGCTGTCTGATGCGCGACTTTCTCAGCATTCGGCTGGGCCCTGGCAGCAAACATGTACGGTCTTTCCTAAGTACTATTTGTGGCAAACACCCACACGTTGGCAATCAGCTTTCTGGCCCAGCCGTAAGAATATGAGTTGCGGTGTTGTCACAGGCATAAATAAAGTTAACCGCTGCGGCGACGTAAGCTCCGGCGTAATTTTTATACTACTCTGTCTTTGGAAACCACACGTTGAGCGGTCTTTACTCTTTAGGATGGAGAGTTGTTCAACGTAGTTGGTGATTTTTGGCCGTTTGGGACTAAGAGTCAGGTAGGTGTCAGTAGGAGAACTGTCAACCTCCTCGAGCCTACAAGTATGAAAATGCTGAATTTATATGAATGTATTAGAATTAACGCACGTACCCGATTTTTTCAGCGACATTCCACTAGCAGAGTCAAAGCAGCAGGTGATCATTGAGGGTGTAAGTGACAAGTTCACAATGGGCTGGAAGCAGCGCCTGGTTACCTTAAGTTCCGTGGTGGTAGGATGTTGCTGCTTTGGACTTGTGGCGGTAAACAACTGGGTAGTGGAATTAGAAACCGAGTTTCGAACGCGAATTAATGACTACTTTGTGTCGGCGTCTGTGTCAGTGTCACGCAAACAGGAGTAAAGTTAAGAAGCAGCACTAGCAGAATAGCTGGGTATGGCAGCCAGCAAAGATATTGATCCTTCGTTAACCTTGGACTGAAACAAGTATTGCGCTACTTCGGGTTTTGCATCCGGAGTGACATCACGTTTTGCTTGCAAGTCAGTGTCCACCACCGGCACGATGGTCGTCTGGGCCGGTGATTTGTGATAGAAGCAATAAAGAATTTGAGCCTGTCTGCGGGCTTATTAAACAAACAAATCCCTTATTCTCGACAAAGCCAGTCACGCCTTTACATGCAGGATCATTCTGACGTAACAATGTGTGGTTAAGTATGTGCGAAATCCGATATATTTGCCAGTGCAGTGTACGTTGGCGTAAGGTGTACATACGTAAGTAATGGTGCGCGTATATAGCCATGCAGTTTGTATGGCTACAAGCTTGAAGGTTGGGTGTCAGCAGTAATGTGCAAGTAGAAGCTTCATGTCCGTTTGTTTGGAAATTGCTCTCCGAATATCCACGTGGCGGTGACTTTACTTTGTGACGTGGCACAACCGCCACCTCAGTATGTTGTTAAGCTGATATTAGTAGCGTTTATAGGGTAAACGCTTGCCAGGCGAAAACTCTCGACGTCCTGGATCACTGCCGTTGAATTATTTGCTGCTACGGGTTGAAGCTCGAACCAAACCAGCTGGCACTAGGAGGCGTTTGTTCGGCTGACTAGCTAATCAGCAAGCTTGGTTGCCAACAGGTACGAGCTTTTCGGACTTATTCTGTTAAGCGAATTGATATTTGACCCTAGATTTGCATCCGGACGCTGTCAGACTACGGTCTGTAAATGATTTGGCAATTTAATAACTAGTGCATTTAAAACTGTAGTGCAGGGTTATACATTATACAAGACTTTATTATAAAAAAATGAATAAATAAATAGTTTATTCTATAATTTGTCGAGACACACCAAGCAAGGCATGATCAATAGGGTAGCAGAACGGGACCATTTTTGAAATAAGTGCAAAATCTAGCTGCCATGGACTTTCAATCCTAGGTAAAGTGATCACGAATATGTAACGAGAGCAAGACGAACTGGCCACACACCTTATCCGTGAGGCACGGGTTATCGCGCCTGCGCAGTGTAAGAACGTTCATGTGCGGGTCACACCGTTTTTAATAGGCAACCATTTAGAGCATTCATAAAAAGAATGCAAATGGGAACTGCTGATAGAAGCGGAACCTAACTGTTAATGGCGTACGATCAGTGATTGCAGGATACACCGAAAAGCAATAGAATAAACACCTATGAACTGAGCAAGGATACCGAACGGATGGATCAAGCGTGGTTTTAGCCAAGGTAGCCCAAACATAAAGCAGCTGCATCAGGCTTAGGTAAGCCAGCTGGCATCGTCCACAGGAAAGCTTGAAGCTACCAAGCGATAAGTTTAATAAAATAGGCCAACTGTACAGCGAATGCATCGGGCATTGGGATTACATGTAGAAAATTCCACAGATTAGGTTAGAGATACCAAGCCATGGCTTAACTGGGATAGGCCATTTACAGTAGGGTTGCATTTGGAGAACTGAACCTAACAAACATGTCCAAAGTTCTGATCAGCGCGACAAAGCGACGACTTGGCTGTGATGGACCATTTACAAGCTGGTTCCGACAGGCTATGTGATACTACGTAGCCTCGTCCACTGATTAGCATAAAGCCATCAAGCGATGGCTATGCTGAACTGGACCATCTATTATATGGTAGCAGGTGTGTAGCGGTCTGGAGATTCTGCGGGTTGCCTGTGTAAAATTATAACTAATCTTATTCCACTGTACACATAGGCGACCGGTGTGCTTTATTGAACTAATTAGAGTTCGGAGGCTTGCGTTGCTCATCGCCAATTTTGCTTGGCGCCTGTTTCAGTTGCAACGCACGACTGCCCTGTATGCTGTGCATCCGCAGTTCCCCTAGGTAGAACGAAAACTTTATGGTTCTTTTATAGTTAGGCAACAAGAAGCTTTTACCGTACCAATAAACGTTACGCTGCAACCCAACCTGCCTTTTCGAATCGCCCTCCGGACTCTCGCTACAGGCCGTTCACTTAATACAAGGCAAAAACAATTGGTCACCTCGAGTTCTACACGCCGCTTTGACTATTCAATTGGCCGTTGTTGTCTGCATTTCCAATCAATTTTCTAACTTACCCCGGGAGTATCTCCCATCTGTTTTTCTAAACCGTACCCTATCCTCCATAACTTTAACATATCTCAATATATACTTCTCGGAGGCTTCAAGTGGTTCTGCAGCTGGTCAAAACATCATATTCAAAATAGGATTAATTCGGGCACAACCATTTGTTCAAAACAGGACAGGACCCAGGAAAGCAGTAGGCACTCGCCTAACTAATCAGCCAACGGAAAAGTGGGACTCAACTTGACTGCAAAAAACCGAGCGAATAAACGTTCAACAAGAAACAGCCACTTATACCTTTCCATTTAGTGGATCGGCGGCAGTGTGTCAGGACTTGGTGGGTTTTCGCCTGGCAAACTTTATTCCTATAAAAAGCCACAAGTGTCCGGTTAACAACACTGCGGCGTGAAAATCTCACTCGCCACCGGTTAAAGTCATAGCTCATAACTTCACAATTACCAAACAACTAGCATCAACCTTTTAGATACGTTGTTAAACTAGAACGGATGCATTTTCATATACTGTCGTCTCTACGATTTCACGCAAATACTGCCGTCCTTTTACTTTCTACGATATTGTCGATGACCTTTGTGGTGCATACACACAGCTCAGTATATTGTCATACCTCTCTCGATTGTGCTCTTCTATTATCATCTATTGGAGCATTCAGGATGCGTAATCTGTTATTAGCTGAGGTATGACTGCAATGCGTGGCAGACAGATTATGCCATAACAAACGGACCCGATCTCACGACAGCTCAATTATTGTTTTAGCTTTCTACTATTGTATGGTTCCAAGCAGGATCGTATGAACAATGTTCTACCGCCGCTGATACACTTGCCAAAAAACGTATGTACATTAGCAGCTACCATATCAAGTTTGCAGGTGCGTGCCTCGAACAGTCTAGAATAAATACTTATTTATTTATTAAAATTGGTCACTCGGACCCCGGAGAAACCTCAGCGCCGGATATTTTAGACCGTTCTACGGTGAGCTCGTTCAATTACCCTTTTATG
>OX104063.1:116319022-116372166 GCA_944474145.2 Dicrocoelium dendriticum | reverse complement strand
TTGTGCACCAAATCGGCGGTGGTACCGGCTGTACTGGTTACGACCTGCAGCATCTTTACGGTTAGGCGATGTTACCTGAGCGGCGTTCGTTATTCTTAAATCTGTTAAAGTCACAGCGCAAAGCAGCTAGTCCCTTTAAAATAGTCGTATTGTCCTGTGAACAACAATGAACAGGCACGCTATAATCAGTGCAAAGTAACTGAGACAAAGTGGAATTGAGCAAATTAAGCTAAGAACGAATGCGATTAACTACTGTGTCAGCTATTTGGGAGGCGTCACCTGGTGATTTAAGTGGATTCGCGGTAAGAATGTCTTGGATTTTTTCTGGTGAGCGCCGTAACCTGAGTTCGGGCAATAGTGACTCGTCCATGGACGATGTACCGAGCACTTGGCGTATCTCGCTCAGTAGCGTCAAGGGTTTCTTTTCATTCAGTTGCAGACATTAGAGTAGCTACTGTATACTGGTTTGCTCGGGTGGTGCTCTACTTCTAAAGACTGCCTGCTTAAGAGGGTCGTGAAGTTGTGCAGAAACTGGCTGCATTAAAAGGCCCCTGAGTGGCAGTGTTACGCTGTTGAGCAGGCAAGCTAGTAGGTGTCTACACTTTGTTGAATCAGCGGTGATCCTATGTCGGGTAAACACTAACAATACAAACCGAAATTTTAGATTGCTGCTATTAAACGGTTGGGCAGGAAAAATGACAGCATTGAAAGCAGGACTAGGAAGTTTAACGTCCGGATCAGACATAATCAAAGGATGCTAAACGATGGAAAACGGAAAAGAAAACAAAAAGACGACAATGTTTGGTCTCACTGGAGTGCAGGCTACTAGAAGGCTGCGATGGAGTTCGCAACCGGGGTCACCAATTGTAAGGCCGAACACAGTTACCGGTAGCGACAGTTACTAGCAAGGCCAACCACGGATAGCAAGTATACACAAATGAAACGTTTTTGCACCCAAGGTGCGTTGTACGGGCTACAAAGAAATGAAATTCAATGAACGAAGCGCGAAGCGATGAACGGCAGAAACCACAGAAAATGAGAGGGAATCAGACGCACCGTCAGTAAAACAAATGGACGATCGGAAGATACAAAGAAGAATAAAATTTAATGTCACAAATTACTGAAAGCGTTAATGTTTCCAGTTCACTAAAAGGTAAATATAAAGTTACGCTCGGACTGCCAAGAAAAGATAACGTGTTGGTCCGTAGCAGCCTGGAGATTCCACGGTTTGCCTGTGTAAAATTCTAACTAACATTATTTCATTGTACACCTAGGCGACCGGTGTGGTTTGTTGAACCGATTGCTGAGTTTAAATGATTTACGATCATTGCCATTTTTGCTTGGCGCTTGTTTCGGTTGCAACGCGCGACTGCCGTGCGTGTTATGTATCCTTCTTCCCCCTAGCTAGGGCGTCAACGGTGTCGCTTTTTATGGTTAGGTAACATGGAATATGTTACTGTACAAATAAAAGTTTCCCTGCAACTCGAGTTGCCTTTTTTAGTCGACATCCGGGCACCCTCTACAGGCTACTTGCTAAATTGGTGTCCTTGACTCCGAAAGAATCTCAGCGCCGGACATTTCAAACTTTTCTCCGGTGGGCTCGTTCCATTTCTTTTTCATATTTTTCGGTTTATGTTTGCAAGCGGTAGCATATTCGTGCCTCGATTTTTAAACCATGGAATCTGTAGACCATAATTTAAATGCTCTTGTAAGCGCTGTATCTCTAGCTGTACCATCCTTTTGAGACATGGATCCTCTTTAGTGGTTCGCTCAACTTGAGGCAGAGTTTTATGACTATATATTCACTTCCGACCATGCGGACTACAGCAAGCTCAATGCCCATTTCCCCAAAGACATAGCAATGCAGGTTCGAGATGTTATTATTTCTCGGACAAAAAACCGCTGTGAGGCTCTCAACGAGGCCACGATTAAGCGTGCCATGCCCTCTGAGAAAGTTCGCTATCAGCAGCTTTTCAGGGACCTACAACTGGACTACTGGGCTACGTGCCCACCTTGGTTCCTCAACCATGGACGAGACTTTACTTCGCGTGCTATGGTTGAAGCGGCTACCGGAGCACACTTAATCGATCCTTGCTATTGTGAGCTCCGTTTCTCTCACACGACTAGCAGCGTTAGCGACTAGAGCCATCGAACGATCATAGTCACAAACCGATGTCCACAAGGTCAATGCCGTCGCGTCTAAGGGCACATCTATCACTAGCTTACAGTCAACTATGGAAGCCCTACAAGCATAGGTTGCGACACTTAGTCGCCAGTGTCCACAGCTTACTATGAACCGTCGTCGTCAACCGATCCAAATCGCCCCCAAAAGTTCTAGGTCCAGCAACAGGCAGGCATGCTGTTGCTACTAGCAACGCTTTGTTACCGCAACACGTAAATGTATAAAGCCTTGCAACTTCACTGAGAAGCACGGAAGCTTCGCAGCCGGTCCGTAAAATCGACGGAAGTTACCGGCCAACATTAAAGTCGCCACATCCGCGTTAGGGATTTAACTTCGGTATCGTTCCTAGTCGGCACCGGAGCTAAAGTTACCATTATACCCAGTAGCTCAGATGAGGCGTTATCACCCTCGCCAAATAAGCTGCGTTCCGCCAATGGCACAGTAACCGCAGTTGTCGGCGAAAGGTTGCCAACACTCAATTTAGGCCTACTGCGAACCTTTCGCTGGGCTTTATAGTAGCAGCAGTCTCTTTCACTCCCATAGGCGTAGACTTCCTACAACGCTTCGACCTTTCCTTCAACGTTAAGAGGAAGAAGCTTATCGAATCTCGGACACAGCTCAGTGATATCGGTACTAGCGCCAACGTGACTGCTATCACTGCCATTCGTGCCGTGCCTCAAGCTTCATGCATGAGCTCAAGTGTTGTTTTCACGGCCGCTGTGCATCACGTGGTTTGTTGGCTGAGAGCAGCCTAACCGCCGCACAAACCGATGCAGAGGTTCTGATTATTCATGTACTGATTTGCAATTGGTCAAGACGATGGATTCAACATGATGTGCTTATGAATTTGATTGAATATTCTTATGACGGAGCATGACTCCGTTATGGACTGGCTTGGTTCGTAAAAGGTATAGATGACGTTCTCATCGCCGTCTCTTCTGACGATGAACATCTCCTTCACCTCGAACCTATCTTCCCACGTTCGACGTAATATAGTGTTACCGTCAACCCCTAGAAATGCCAGCTTGTCCTTAGCTCCAATGCCTGGTTTGGCCACCGAAGATCCGCCACTGGTATTGAAGCTCTGCCTAATACAATACAGGCACTAAAGTACTATCCTGCTTCTAGCTCCTTCAACCAGTTACACCCATTCCTTGGCCTTGTCATCTATTAACGACGATTTATTCCTAACGGCGCGACCAGTGCTCAACCAATGACGGACTTGCTCCGCCGTAAACAACCCTCCCTCCAGTTTCCAGCTGATGCTGGTAGGTCTTTTGATAAGCACAGGGACGCCACCTCTAACATAGTGCTTCTCGCCCAACCAGATATATCAGCACCACTCTCCCTGACACCTGACACATTCGACACTGCCTCGGTGCAGTCCTTCAACAACTCACTGATTAATGTTGGATACCACTACGTTCCTTGTCGAAACTTTCACAACCGGCCGAATCGCGTTATGGCATCTTCGGTAGGGAACTAGTAGCTATCTACCTAGGTAGCAGACACTTCCAGCACTATCTCAAAGATCGACTTTTAAGTCTTCACTGATTACAAGTCATTGATCTATGAAATCGATGGCGCAACAGCCAAGTATTCTTCGCGGGAAACTAGACGCCTGGACTAGGATTCTCCGTTAACGACAAACGTACGACATGCCGCAGTTGCTCTCAATCCCGTCGCGGATGCGCTTTCACGCATTCATCAGCAAAGCTAATTGCCTGGCACCAACATTGAATTAGCCGTCATGGCTGCTGCCCACCAAGCTGCTTCCGACATAGACAGGCTACGACTCAACAACTCGTTGAAACTACGCGAAGCTCCGCTAGCTTCAGATGAGGGGACCGTTCATTGTGACACCACACAAACTTCTTCCCGACCCGTAGTTGCTACTTCTGTGCCTCGACTAGTTTTCCACGCTATACACAGCCTGAATCATCCCGGCATACGGGCTTCGCAGAAGCTCGTAACCGAACGCTTCGGAGGGCCCAACGTCAACCGCGGTGTCCGCCTTTGGGCACGAGCACGCATAGTGTCAGCAAGCTATGGTATGCAGACACACCAACAGCCCACGTGGCGCCTTTCCCGCTTCCGACTCTCGTGTCGCAAACATCCATGTCGACCTGGTGGGACGTTTGCCCCCATGCAAAGGCTTCGCGCACCACCTCACCTGTGCCGACCGATACAGCGTTGGCCAGAAGCGACTACTTTAGCCACCTGCGCGTCTGATACAGTTGCACAAGCTTTCCTAGAAAAAAGTGCAGCTCATCACCGACAGAGGAGCACACCTTGACTGTTCCTTCCGCAAATTTCTCAACGTACTTGGTTGCCAGCACAAAAGAACTACCGCATACCGCCAAACAGCTAATTGGTTGGTAGAAAGGCTGCATCGGCAACTCAAAGCATCACGCTGTGCCCAAGCTAACACATGCTGGCACGAAGCATTCCCACTCGTTCGCTTAGGTTTAAGATATACGATTAAACCGGAGTTGCACATCACGCCTTCTATTGTCTTTGGATGTATACAACGCGCACCTGGTGTACTCGTCTAAATCAAAGCGCCAACAACATTCGAATATGGCGACTACGCAGCTCGCCTGTCTCCTCACGTGAGACAGATACAGCGTGCGCAACCCAGAGCACAGCGCTTGTCTACCAACTTGGGCGAACGCTTAACTACTTGCGCGCACTTATTCGTTTGTATTGACAGCCCACGCCGGCCACTTTAACCTGCTTCTGCCGGCCCGTACTGTGTTGTACGCAGAAGCGACAAGACGTTTACCATTGACCACAATGGTAAGACCACGGCACTCTATGTTGGTCGATTCAAGCCAGCATCCCTCGGAAAGTCTGGCTCTTCGGGGCATAAAGCACCGTCAACTCTTACGCCATCACAGCTCGCACTGCAACCCCAGCCTAGTCAATTCACTCCAGCAAGACCAACAGCTATAACCGACGTCACCAATTCATGCCCCATTACCAATCAAAGTGGTAGGGAAGTGAAACGCCCAGTACGCTTTCCCGGTTTCTTTAGCTTCTTTGACTTCCCATAGACCATTCCTTGCAGGTTTTTCTGCACTTACCGAGCGTTCCACGACATGGACAAAATAATAAAAACGCTGTAAAACTGCCAAGAAAGACCGAAACCTGTTCAAAATTCTAAAGTACCATCATGTATTTCGCTTTACACTCTATTGTATATTGCCATGCATTTCCGCTGTCTTTTCATTTAACTTTTCACATGCACCGTCGGTTGGTTGCACCTCGGTCTCACTCTTCGCTGGATCCCCGCACGTTAACTGGAAGTGAGACAAACTACTATCTCAACCACCAACGTTAACTTACAAATTGCCCGCCCGCACAGTTTTACAGTTTTGACACCATAGGGAGGATACGGGTTGGAGCCCGCTAGGGTCTGATTGCATGGTTCTATCCCAGAAACTGCAACCGGTTTCACAACTTGATCTTGATAATGCTGGCCCTCGACAGACATTCACATGCAGATCGAAATACTGCTTACACCGTCGCTTCTGGAAGAGGGCTATATAGCCTTATGGAGATGCCCCGGGTTGCCTGTGCAAAATGCTAACTGAAATAAGTTCCTTGTACACCTAAGCGACCGGTGTGGTTTGGTAAGCTGCTCGCTGATTACACACGCGTGCTTTGCCCATCGCCAGTTTCGCTTGCCCCTCGTTTCGGTAGCAACGCGCAAATGCCCTGTGTGCTGCGCATCCGCCGTTCCCCTAGCTAGAACGTAAACTGCATCGCATATTTTATAGCTAGGTAACGGGTAAGCTTTTACTGTAAAAAAAGAAGTTTCCTTGCAATACAACCTGCCTTTTGAAACCGCTGCTACTATGAAACGCCAGCGAAACGTCCGCCGGTGCGATTGGTGTGCAACTGGTGGCAGGCAACTTGGTCGGCGAGGGTAAGACGGCATCCTCTTAGCTACGGGGTATAATGCTAACTTTGGGTCCATTGTCGACTAGGAACGCGGTGCCGGAAGTTAACTTCATAACGCGGATGTGGCGACTTTAGTGTTGGCCGGTCGCGTCCGTCGCCTTCAGGGCGTGCCAATAACCTACCTTGATTCTTGACGGGGTTGCGAGGCCTGATACATTTACGAGCTGCGGTACTAAAGCGTTGCCGATACTAGTAGCAGACCTGCCTGTTGCTGCAAATTGGAACGCTTGAAGGGCGCTTTTGATGGCTATGAGGACGACGGTTCATAGTAAGCTGTTGATCCCGCCGAATAAGTTGCGCAACTTGTATTTGCAGGGCTTCTATAGTTGACTACAAGCCAGTGGTAGAAATGCAACGTGACTCGACGAAGTTGGCACTGCTGGCAGCGACTTGCAGCCGCGAGCTTTCAATTACTTGCTCCGCCAAAGCTGTTAGTTAGGTACGCGAAACGGAGCTCACGATAGCAAGCACCGTATGCGTGTTTTTGGTAGCCGCTGTAGCCATAGTTCGCGAAATAAAGTTTCGTCCATATTTGAGGCACCTAGAAGTTGCTACATCTCTCGTAGCAGTGCTCTGGGCAGTCTGTCGCCTAGCTGCAGATTCTCGAATAGTCGCGGCAAACGAACTCCCTCAGAGGGCGTGACACGTTTAATCGTGGCTGTCCTGGGAGCCTCATAGCGGTTTTTGGTTAGCAATCATAAGGTCTTGAAACTGTATTGATATCTTCTTTGGGAGATAGAACATTAGCTTGCTGTACTTTGTCTAGTCAGCATTGATTCTGTGATTATAAATCTGCCTCAAGATGAGCGAAGCACAAAGGCGGAGCTACGGCCAAAAACGGTGGCACAAGTGGCACAACCCTCGGGACTTTACCTTAGGGTCTACTGATTCCATGGGTTAAAAAATTAAGTCAAAGGCTAGGCTACCGCCTGCAAAAATGAACTGAAAATTAAAATTTGAAAAGATGTTGAAAAATTTAAAAATTTAAAAAGCTTGTAGCGGGATCCCGCTACAGACTACGCGTAAAAAGAGGCTTCGTAAAACAATGCATCATCATAGAAAGTTTAGTATAGTGCTACCAAGCAACGGCTCGGCTGAGATGGACCATCTATAAAACGGTTGCGTCAGGCACTGTAATTTTAAGCACCATCGTACATAGTGCAGGAAAGAGCTACCAAGCATTGGCTCTACTGGGATAGACCATTCATAACCTGGGAGTGTCATGCTTCGTGTATCCACGTGTCATCGTCCATAGGTCAGATTAGAGGTTTTAAGCAGTGGCGTACGTAAGATAGCCCATTTACAAGGTGATTACATTGGGATAAGTGAAGCTAGGCATCACCGTCCAAAGTTTAGAATAGATCTACAAAGCGATGACTTGGCTGTGATAGACTAGTTACAAAATGGTTCCAACAGGATAGATGATACTAGGTAGCTTCCCCCACATAGCAGCATAAAGCTACCAAGCTATGGTTTGGCTGACATGGACCATCTATATTATGGTAGCAGCAGGCTTCGTAAAACTATGCAGTATCGTACGGATTTCGGTATAGAGTTACTAAGCAATGGATTTGCTGAAATAGACCATCTATAAAACGGTTGCATTAGGCTATGTAAAACTCAGTACCATCGTACATGGTTAAGGATGGAGCTACCAAACAACGGCTTAGCTGGGACAGATCATTTAATATACGGACTTGGCAGGCTTCGTGGTTCCAGTTAGCCTCGTCTTCAATTCAGCTTGGGGATACAAAGCAATGGATTAACTGAGGTAAACCATTTACAGAATGGTTGCATTAGGCTACGTGAATCTAGAAATCATCGCCCAATTTAGAATAGAGTAATCAAGCGACGACTTGGCTGAGATAGACCATTTAAATTTGACGGCATCAGGCGTTGTGTTACTGGGTACTATCGCCAACAGCAGCATCGTCGACAGAAAAAGGGTTAACAATCCATGGAAAAGTCAGATAGGTCATGCATACAACGGTCTAAGCAGGGTATGTGGTTCTAGTTACATCGTCCTTAATACACCTACAAGCAATGGCTTGGCTGATTGATAACTTATAAAACGGTTGCGATCGGCCTTGTGAATCAACGTAGCATCGTCCACAGACCAGAAGAGAACACATTATCGAGCGCTTGCCTGAGATAGACCAATCATAAAACGCTCGTATCTGGCCTAGTGCATATAGATAACATCGTCTTCCGATACAAATACAGCTACTAGACGATCTTTACCAGGCAATGCCTTGTTTGAACCAAATACATCATAAGTATATTCCACCAGGCTTTGTGATTCCCATAGCATCATCCACAGCAGCATGAGCCTGCCAAGCGGTGACTGGACTGATAGAGTGCAATTATAAAACGCTGTGTTTTATCGGGACTTTGCTGCACAATTGTGAGTGGTACGCAGGCGACTGGAAGGTTACTGTGGCGGACAGCACGCTACTGCGCCTTAGTGAAGGAAAGGCTAAAAATACCTCGGGATATAGGAGCTGTTATTGTGGAGAAAAAGGAAATGGGTTACAACGCTGATCTGGTCTTACAAGCGTAGGATGATAGTCTGAACGTACGATAAACTGCGTTGGCGGGTACGTTTGCTGTCATGGCTGCCGATCGTACCGCTGCTTTCGTGCTGTCCTCCTTCAGTGCGTACACTGCACTTTTAGGAATTACGAAAGTGACTTGAAGCGCTTCCAACTGAGAACTGCATCATGGTTTTTAAATAAGACGTCCTGACATCTAAAGCGTATCAGAAGAGAAGCGGTAAAGAGCTGCCTGTGGGTGGGCGGTACAGATCCGTGCGCTCTTGTTGCGTTCACTGCCGGCGAAAAGGGTACACACGCAAGCGGTAATATGACTTGTTAGCTTTACGAAATGCTTATGAACTGCCGGTATAAAAGTTATGATGGTTACGCCCATATTCTCCTACGGCATAACGGCTGTTTGCTACGACACAGTATCCTTCAGCGTTGTGCAACGTCAATTCTTTCATGTGAACAACTGACGGCTTTCTTGGCAAGCGGAAGAGGAGGTCTATCGTACGATGGAGTCGTTTAAGAACACAAGTGCACTGAGACCTATAAATAAATAAATAGTATATTCTCGTATTTGTCGAGACACACCAAACCAGGCGTGCCCAATATTTACATGCAAATATGTTTCGCAACAAACACGTTGCTATGTATGTAATCGGCAGTAAGCCGAAAGTTATGCAGGCTTAGGAAATGATAAATTTACTCATGAGGAATAAAGTCGTCAATGCATGACAACATCTTGGGTGCTAGCGTGCGTAATGTAAATAGTCAGGACACTACATGTGTAGTGAAAACGACACATGTAGGCAGGGAATATCTTAGTAATGAACGTGTCAGGAAAATATTAAATCATGTTTCTAATCGACTTGCCAGTATGCAGTTGTGGGCAGTAACTTTATTCAGTAAACGAGGCACATCCGCCACGTTACAGTGTTGTTAAGAGGACATTTGTGGCCTTTTATAGGGAGAACGCTTGCCAGGCGAAAACCCACCACGTCCTGGAACACTGTCAGAAATCCGTTTGTACACTAATGTACAACTGGCAGAGCAGCTCGACGACTGATTTCATCATCGGTTATCCGCAGTCAATTGACTTCCAATTTCCTCTGTTAGCTGATCATATACCTTTGGTCGGAGCGGCCAAGGTGGCTGAGGCCTATGGAGGATGAGATCTTAGTCATCTTTGTTTGTCCAGGTGGGCAAAACATCAGATTCCTGCGTCTGGATTTTTCAGGTTTATGTATGCTTTTCTGGTGTGTGGAGGCCTCGTGTCCGGCTATCCTTACTGGACAACGGTCGTGGTAGTGAGTGCATTTGTATCCATTTCTTGTACAGCTATGTTCTTTGTAGGTCCTTGTGAGTTACGTCCTGTTCCGGACAAAAACAGTTTCTCGGTCCAATCCCGGATCCCCAAGCAGTTCCGGGCCTCGGAAAAAAGGGAAGGTGAGGGACAAACAAGGACGCAAAAAACAGGCGTGGGAACAAACATGGTTTAAGTCCTGTGATGTAACATTTAGTGGAAACAAATGATGTACAATATGAAACGCTGATTGTGCTGAACGTGTCTTTTGAGTGTTCGACGAAAGCAATGGCCTATAAGTTGGTTGCTACCATCTACGTGGGATAAAGAGCTTTGCGCCGTTGAGCAAAAACACAGTACTGGTTTGCTATGATGTAACTATTGCGTGGGAAGACAGAAAGCAGAATTTAAAGACCAGTAGGTAGCCGACCTGCTTCGATAGGGAGGGTAGAACATGTTGACCCAGAAGAAGCCAGTGAGTCTGTTGGACTCATACATGGGTAAGTGTCGCTAACATAGCAGCAAGTAAATTAGCTATTAACACCTATAAATGAGAAGCTAACGGGCGTCTGTGTACTGACCAGATGGCAGTGTTCCAGGACGTGGTTGGTTTTCGCCCGGCAAGCGTTCTCTCTATAAAAAGCCACAAATGTCTGCTTATCAACACTGTGACGTGGCGGATGTGACTCGCCACAAAATAAAGTCACTGGGCCGTGGACATCCGGAAAATGTTATCCAACTCATGGACATCGATCGCTTATTCTCACATTCCTACCGATAACAAACAGTCAAGAATTCTGCGGCGCCTTCAAAAATACAAGCTACATTCATAGACAATTACATACATATATACACCCATACACTTACATTCACTGTTATGCCAAACGTGTACTCTTTGTACATTTGATCACGCTATGTTAACTAAACATGATCATGCCTGTACTGGTGTGCCTCGCATTGTCGAGAATAAAAGTTTATTTATTTATTTATAACTAAAAAGCTAAGAAGGGTTAATTGACGGAAGGACCGCGAATAGCCAGAATGCAAGCGTACATTATGGTTGCTGAGGATGTCAGCACCTGAGGCCTAACCGCAGCAGCTTGGGTGCTAAGATAATAGTACCAAGCTGGATAGAGCCAGGGAATGCTAGCCCGAGACTTGGAGGATTACAGATAAAAATGCCTAAGACAATGCAGCGATTATGGGATAAATGAAGATCTAGAAATGTGAGGCAGAACAGCGGCTTGCGCTGATTACATGGATATGCTTGCACGACAGAAGAAAGCTAAGCAAGTTTTCGTGATAGAAGGACAGCAGACGTGGGAAGCACAAGCATACAATGAGGTTGTTAAATAGTTCGAGCATAATAGACTAAGACGCACCGACGCGCAGCTAAGCAAAACTTGCTGGGGTGCTAATGGAATATAACTAAGGAGCACTGAGCCGGGAGCAGCCAGTGAGATAGCTGAACTACAATCTATTAGGTGTCGCAGATGCAGTAGGTGACGGCTGTGCCTCATGGCAAGGAAGCCTGTGCCGGGAAAAGCCGGTAGAAGAGGGAACCATTACGACCTCCGGAACATAAACCCTAAGTTGAGGGAAAGGTGGACGGGAACACAGTAAAAGCTGTGGTACAGTTGCTGGATAGTGTCGGCCAGTGTAAGGCTGAGAAAGCGGAGATAAGCTTGCCCTTTTGCGCTCCCAGGTACGTACCTGACCTCGTGTAGGTCTACAGTGAGCTAATGCGGGCGTACGTGACACACTATATGCACTACTGTGGATATATATTATGGCACTTCATGTTGGTTGATGTACATTTGATTGGACGTTCACTTTTGTACTCCTTGGTTTTGAATGAAACAACAGCGTCGTACGTGTACGCTATCCACAACTTGCGCCTTATTTTACCAGCGAGTGAGGCAGCAAGGAGAGTAGCGCTTGATAAGTGCAAGCCGGGGTCCATGCTTTTCTATCCGTGTACCCATGTGCGCGTTGTATTATGCCGTTTCCATTTACTGCTGGGTGTTTTCCTTCGCTGCAACGCATTACCGACAAAAACTGCCACGGATAAGTTGCGGCACGTGGTGTATGCTAGGAGCTCCTCGTTATTTGACAGACCCTTGCCAGCAATTAAAGGATGAAACACCGAGGCGCAAAGGTACTTGGTAAGAATTTGCTTGTCGTTTGTCTCATCATGGACAACGCACCGAGTGTGGTCAACCTGGTTGTCAGGCGGTTACACGACGAAGCGAGTGGAGAACGGAAATGGGCATTCAAAGCGCGGTCTTTCGGAGGGAACGTCGTTATTAGCTGTGTTTGCCGCGGTCGGTAACCGGGTTCTTGATGCTTAATCGCAGTGACAACATTTAGTGGACAAAACGGACCTGTATGATCACGTGATGGTCCCTTGCTTCGGTAGCATTGGACTGGGAGCTTCTAAGTTTTCAGGGTAGGCTAAGATGCGTTTGCGATGACACCGCACAATGGAAAAGGTGAGCGTGATTAAGTAGTCCAATACTGGATGTCGAGTGCACGGTTGCCGGAGGCACAGCGCTGACAGGTAGACTGGGTCATGTGCTCCGACTGCAGCGGTTCATATCATCAGCTGTGCGCGTCGTACAACGGACGGAAGCATTTTACCTGCCATCCGTGTTTGTAAGCCTTCATTTTGCATGATCCCTGTCTTCGTTCCTTTATTATCACGCTTCTGCTTCCGCTTGACCGTTAGGTCCAGCCACTACTTCCATAGGCGGCGCCTTTCTCACTTGAGGGTTACGGAACGTATGCCTCCATAGCCATCGGGAGCACACATGCTGTGAGTGGTCAGGTATACTTAAGGACCTCAAAGGCTTCCGCTATTCGGTCGCTTTGTGATGACACGCATTCTATGCTAGGTTTTATTATTACAACATCCTCTTCCAACCCACCTGAAGGACCTTTTGTTTCGCGAAACACCGGAATAACATGTATCGAAAAGGTAGCAACTACGTTTGAACTCCTATCGGTACCACATGCACTCCTTGCACTCGCACTGCATTAATGAGGTCAGCTTAACAACCAGCTGTTTAGTGATCCGCTGCGTGGAGTCTAGCGTGCAGGACCTCACTCACAGGTGCGTGAGCATTTTGTCTGAGACTGTACAGCTTATGGTTTCCATAACCTTACTTGCCAATTTTAAATTGCTTCAACTACCATCCTAACCATTTGGACACAACTAATTTTACCTTATCTTCTGGTAAAACTAT
Organism: Dicrocoelium dendriticum; assembly: GCA_944474145.2. NCBI lineage: Eukaryota > Metazoa > Platyhelminthes > Trematoda > Plagiorchiida > Dicrocoeliidae > Dicrocoelium > Dicrocoelium dendriticum. The sequence continues at coordinate 116,358,930 of OX104063.1, read as the reverse complement.
CCCATTGGCACACCCTAGTTGTTTTGTAGAGTCATTCCGACAGACAACGTTTTATGGCGTTTGATTTTCTCCGTTTCGGTCAGTTAGTTATCAAAGCAGCTGTGGGTTGCATGGTCTTTGTTAATAAATAAATAAATAAATAAATAAATACTTTATTCTCGACTATGCGAGGCACGCCCATGGAGGCATGATCAGATATGTACAACTGTACAAACATTTTATGGCAACTGTGACAGTAATAGTAGAAAATTGGTCGTATGTCCATGGTAAAATAAATAAATAGATAGTTTATTCTCAGTTTCATAGAGACGCACCAACTTAGGCATGATCAAGGTTTAAAACTGTTGTGTATCACGATGATACTCCAAGTTCAATGGTGTATAGTTGAAACCGTGTCAAGAAGAGTTGATATGTGAATCTAGTCGACTTGCCAGTATGTAGTTGTGGGCTGTGACTTTATTCAGTGGCGAGTCACATCCGCCACGTCGCAGTGTTGTTAAACAGACATTTGTGGCTTTTTATAGGGAGAACGCTTGCCAGGCGAAAACCCACCACGTCCTGCAACACTGCCGTAAAGCATTTTGAACATTAATGTTGAACTGGCAAAGCCGCTTGACGACTGGTTTTACCTTCGGTTTTTCGCGGGGTAATGGCTTCTAATTTCCTCTGTTAGTTGGACGGGTATTTTGCTCTGGGTCGCCATGATTTTTGGGGTCGCTGGAGGAGAGGGACATCGCGATTTTTCTTCTTGTTGTATGTCCAGGTGAGCAAAAGTTTCAATTTTTCCGCTCTCCAGATTTTTCAGATGTATACTGTATGGGAGTATGAGGATATGTCCAGTTCTCCATACTGGACAAGGGTTATGGTGATTGTAGGTTGGTCCTTGCGGAGTTTTACCATCCTCCATGTCAGTCCTTGTGGGTTGTTCCGTCCGTCTTGGGCCAAAATTGTTCCTCAGTCCAATCCCAGATCTCCAAGATGTCCCGGACCTCAGAGAAAAGGGAAAGTGAGAGACAACCGAGAGAAGACCGCAAGAACAGGCATGGAATTGAATATTGTTAATGTCTTGTGTTATAACATTTGGGCTTGAGACAAAAGCATGTACACTGTGCAACAATAATTATGCTGAAAATGTCTTTTGAGTATCCTATAGAATCATTAGCCGTATAGGTGGATTGCTATTGCCTGCGTAGTGACAAGAGCGTTGCACCAGTAAGTAAAGTACGAGTATCCGTTTGATATGAGTCGATAGTTGCGTGGGGATAGAGCAAAGAGAGTTAGAATGTTGGTAGTGATTGTCAGGTGCATGAACAGCACGTAGTTAGTGTAATCCGAGAGGGGGGCATAATAAGCGAAAATAAATAGTTTGCAGCGAGAGAGTCTTAAAGTTCAATTGGTGGCAGGGCAGCGGAGGGACTGGATGCAGATATTCTAGAGGAGTAAAGGTTATTCAGATACGGGGTGGCTACTAACAAGCACTGGATCATCGCATATGCATGGGGCCAATGGCCATTAGCTACTTCTGAAGAGAAATGCAGAATTTATGACGACCGACAGATGTTGGCGCTAGGAGTGACTCAGTCGCCAGATGCAGCTATTCCAATCGGACGCTTTGTCACTAGTGTATGCCTATAGGGTCGATGAGTGTATCTATAGACCAGTGAAGGTAAGTGATAGGTCAACAGATCAGCTAAGCTGTGACGCAAACAATCCAAGAGAATGAACATTGTAAGAGGGAGCGAGCTCCGGATATCCGCAGGAATAAATGGAAGCTATGGCGACTAGCTGCTGGTAAGCAGAGATAGTGGCACTAGGAAAGAATGAATCAGTGGCTGCTGTAGCCATAGTATTAAGACGTTTGTCTACTACTGGATACCTACAGCTCTGTTGAAGAAGTCAACAGGCAAGCGAGGTTTAAGAGAGACATACGGCAGAAGAGAATGAAGGCTGGAGAGTCAAGAAGTGGCTCCTTGTAGGCTACATGGAGCCAACAGTGTCTAGCTATTGTCAAGAAGAGTTGAGGCGAGTAAGGTGAACGACGGATAATGGTGCGCTAGGAGAGAGAAGAGTGACCAGCAATAGAGTTTGGGCTAAGCCTTCGGTAACTAGTGGATCCTACGGTGGCACATAATAGGTCGGCAAACCATCTGAGCTGTAAAGCAAACATTCCAAGTGAATGAATATTGTAAGAAGGGAGGGACTCCCACAGAGCTCCGGATATCCGCAGAGTTAAATGGAGGCTATGGTGACTAACTGCTGCTATGCAGAGATATTGGCTCTGGAAAAGAGTGAGCCAGTGGCTGGTGTAGCCATAGTATTAAGACGTTTGTCCACTATTGGATACCTACAGTTTCGGTGAAGAAATCAACATGCGAGCGAAGCTTAAGAGAGACAGACGGCACAAGAAAATGAGGGTTGGAGAGTCAGGGACTGGCTACTTGTAAGCTATATGGAGCCAACAATGATTAGCTATTGCCAAGAAGAGTTGACCAGAGTAGGATAACGGCGCGCTAGAAGAGAGATGGATAGCCAGCATTGGAGTTCGGATTAAGCCTTTGGTTACTAGTGGATCCTACGGTGGCATATAATAGGTCAACAAAACATCTGAGCTGTGACGCCAGCAATCCAAGAGGATGAACATTGTAAGAATGGAGCTACTCCTACAGATCTCCGGATATCCGCAGAGTTAGATGGAAGCTATGGCGACTAGCTGTTGCTAAGCAGAGATAGTGGCTCTAGAAAAGAATGAATCAGTGGCTGGTGCAGCCATAGTATTAAGACGTTTGTCCACTATTTGATACCTACAGTTTCGATGAAGAAGTCAACAGACGAGCGAGGTTTAAGAGAGACATACGGCAGAAGAAAATGAAGGCTGGAGAGTCAAGAAGTGGCTCCTTGTAGGCTACATGGAGCCAACGATGTCTACCTATTGTCAAGAAACATTGAGGCGAGTAAGATGAACGATGGATAATGGCGCGCTAGAAGAGAGGTGAATGGCAAGCATTGGAGATGGGATTACGCCTCCAGTTCCTAGTGGATCCTACGGTGGCACATAATAGGTCAACAGAACATCTGAGCTGTGAAGCAAACATTCTAAGATAATGAACATTGTACGAATGGAGCTACTCCTACAGATCTCCTGATATCCGCAGAGTTAAATGGAAGCTATGGCGACTAGCTGTTGCTAACCGGAGATAGTGGCTCTAGAAAAGAATGTATCAGTGGCTGGTGCAGCCATAGTATTAAGACGTTTGTCCACTACTAGATATCTACAGTTTAGATGAAGAAGTCAACAGGCAAGCGAGGTTTAAGATTGACATACGGCAGAAGAGAATGAAGGCTGGAGAGTCAAGAAGTGGCTCCTTGTAGGCTACATGGAGCCAACAATGTCTAGCTATTGTCAAGAAAAGTTGAGGCGAGTAAGATGAACGACGGATAATGAAGCGCTAGGAGAGAGAAGAGTGACCAGCAATAGAGTTTGGGCTAAGCCTTCGGTAACTAGTGGATCCTACGGTGGCACATAATAGGTTGGCAAACCATCTGAGCTGTAGAGCAAACATTCCAAGTGAATGAATATTGTAAGAAGGGAGGGACTCCCACAGAGCTCCGGATATCCGCAGAGTTAAATGGAGGCTATGGTGACTAACTGCTGCTAATCAGAGATATTGGCTCTGGAAAGGAGTGAGCCAGTGGCTGGTGTAGCCATAGTATTAAGACGTTTGTCCACTATTGGATACCTACAGTTTCGATGAAGAAATCAACATGCGAGCAAAGCTTAAGAGAGACAGACGGCAAAATGAAATGAGGGTTGCGGAGTCAGGGAGTGGCTACTTGTAAGCTACATGGAGCCAACAATGACTAGCTGCTGTCAAGAGGAGTTGATGCGTGTGGGACGAACGACAAATAACGGCGCGCTAGGAGAGTGAAGGGTGACCAGCAATAGAGTTTGGGCTGAGCCTTCAGTTACTAGTGGATCCTACGGTGGCTCATAATAGATCAACAAACCGGCTGAGCTGTGACGCAAGCAATCCAAGAGAATAAATATAGCAGGAAAGGAGCGACTCCTACAGAGCTCCGGATATCCGCAGAGTTAGGTTGAAGCTATGGCAACTGGCTGCTGCTAAGCAGAGATAGCCGCTTTAGAAAAGGATGAATCGGTGGCTGGTGTATCCATGTCATTAAGACGTTTGCCCAATACTGGATACCAACAGTTTCGATGAAGAGATCAACATGCGAGCAAAGCTTTAGATAGACAGACGGCAGAAGAAAATGAAGGTTGGAGTTAGGGAGTGGCTACTTGTAAGCTACATGGAGTCCACAATGACTAGCTGCTGTCAAGAGGAGTTGTTGCAAGTGGGACGTACGGCACATAACGGCGCGCAAGAAGAGAGAAGAGTGACCAGCAATATAGTCGGACTGAGCCTTCAGTTACTAGTGGATCCTACGGTGGCACTTAATAGGTCCACAAACCATCTGAGCTGTGACGCAAGCAATCTAAGAGAATGAACATTGTAAGAAAGAAGCGACTCCTACGGAGCGCCGGATATCCGCAGAGTTAGATGGAAGCTATGTCGACTAGCTGTTGTTAAGCAGAGACAGTGGCTCTAGAAAAGAATGAATCAGTGGCTGTTGCTGCCATAGCATTAGGACGTTGGTCCACTATTGGATGCCTACAGTTTCGATGAAGAAGTCAACATGCGAGCGATGTTTAAGAGAGACATACGGCAGAAAAAAGAAGGCTGGAGAGTAAGAGAGTGCATCCTTGCAAGCTACTTGGAGCCAACAATTCCTAGCTATTGACAAGAAGAGTTGACTAGAGTTGGTTAGAAGAAATAGGCTGGTGCAGCGTTACGTAAGACCTTTTTCAATTCCTTAAGTGGCTTGAAAGAATACATGTTGTTGACGCCATTCACATATTCCGTGCTACCACAACCATTACATTGTGTGGAGGCTTGTACACCGTGCCTCGCTGGGGGTTACGAGTTCCAACGTAGCGAAAGCGTTACGGTGACATCCTGCTCATCTAAGGCGTCGTAATCCGTATCATATTTCTACGCTTCCCTCAGCTATGCATACAAGACAGAGAGTCTCAGAGGCACCCATTGCTGCCGCGAAACATACTTTCTCCATGGGTAAGAACGGATACTCCCTTGTGGCAGCTGATTATTTGGCGTCGCTGGTCGCTTCCGGTGCATGCGATTGGGGAATGGAAGGGTGAGGGCTGTTAGTATCTGTTAACCCCTTGTGCAGTTACCAGTTTGCAGCATTTATGTACTCTATTGGTTGAGTTCCACACCAGTTAGCATTTACACCGCGGTATTCGTATACCTGCCCATTAATGAACTAAGCGATGTGAATCCATAAATGGCCTGATGACAAATGCAGCTACATGGAACACGCGACGAGACGGAATGGAGAAGAGAAAACCATTAAACACTACTAAACTCAGGGATCACAGATAACCACGCCTTCCCACAGCGATTCCTCAGGTGATAAAATATGCTCATTGAAGAACAACGAACATTTAATATAACAGCTTATGGCGCGCTTAAACGGTACATGCAACACGAGTTTGATAATTGCATAGGGGTAAGTTTCCTTTACCCAAGTATATTCGAAAATATGCTATCTGCCATAATAACTTTCGTTGATAATATAACTCCTAACACACACATGGTTGGGCAGTAACCAGTCAAAACAATCGTCCAACCCCGTCTTTTCACACCGGTAGTTCGCTTTATAATACTACCAGTTTCGTTATTCACACATTGTGACCGCATAGGTCTCAGCACACAACAGCTCTACAATTATTCATCAAGGCTTCATAAGCAGAGCTTACATATATTTTATTCTTTCGGTATGGCTTCCGCATGTACACGCTCAGTATCGTAAGCAAGAATAATGACATGCTCCGAAAATTTACAGGTGAATCAAGTAACTAATTTTTCATCAGAGTACGGTTGAGTCTCGCCCGAACATATGGCAAGCAGACTATCAATCAATGAGAGCCAAGGCTTCTGGTTTCCATTGTGAGATCTCAGACGACGATACTGTCCAGGTTGCCTGGGATAAATTTAAGTCCTACCTCACTGAGGTCTCTGCTCCCTTCATACCAGTCACAAGGAGAAAGGAGGCCCGAGCACAGCCGCCCTGGATAGATCCCACTGGCAGGCATCTGCTCACAAAGAGGTCTAGATGTTGGCGGACTTACCGAGACACTCCGTCCACCGATACTTATGACAGGTACCGTAAAGCTAGAAATAGGTGTAAGCAACACCTAAGGGATGCTCGGCTCAATTTTGAAAAAGGGTTAGCGGACGATGCTTCAGAGAATCCAAAAAGATTCTTCGCTTATGTCAAAAGGCGCTGCGCTTCGAACATGTCAATTCCAGTGTTGATGCGTGATGACGGTACTCATGCGCATACGGATTATGACAAGGCCTGCGTACTCAGTGGGCAATATGCGGCAGCTTTTGTAAGGGAAATCTCTTTGACAGGCATTGAGCTGGTTTGCAGGACCCCAGAGGGTTCAGAACTATTTGAATTTATTGTAGCGGCGTCGGAAGTTCGTAGGCTGTTACAAGGGCTGAACCCTTCTAAGGCCTCTGGGTCTGATTTAATTCACCCGAAACTGTTACATGAGTTGGCTGCGGAACTAAGTGGACCGCTCACTATTGTGTTTCAGAAATCGCTTGACAGTTGTGCATTGCCTTCCGAGTAGAAGGAAGCTGTCCTCTGTCCCATCTTTAAACATGGGGACAGGGGTCTGCCTGCAAATTACAGGCCAGTTAGTTTGACGAGTGTAGTAGTCAAACTCCTCGAGAAACTGGTGAGAGATTCATTGGAGAGTCATCTAAGTAGATTTAATCTACTTAGCAATGTACAACACGGATTCCGGAAGGGATTTTCGTGTCTGACGAATCTGTTGGTAGCTCGCGAAAATTGGGCGGATGCAGTGGATAACGGCCACACACTGGACGTGCTTTTCGTCGACTTTTCGAAGGCATTTGACAAGGTACCCCATTTGAGGCTCGCGCAAAAGTTGTCCTCCTACGGGGTATCTGGCCGCGCCCTTCATTGGGTGACTGCCTTCTTGGAGGGTAGAGAACAATGTGTACGTGTAGGCCGGGGTCTATCATTTAGGCAATCTGTCCTCAGCGGCGTGCCGCAGGGCTCGGTCCTTGGACCTCTGTTGTTCTCTATCTATGTGAATGACCTACCCACGGAGCTTGAGGTACCATCGCTGCTATTTGCTGATGACCTGAAGCTGTGGAACATTGTTGATGTTCCTGGGGGTCCCGAAGCTATTCAGCGAGCATTGGATAAGCTTTGGGACTGGTCTACTTTATGGTTACTGCCCATAAATCAGGCAAAGTGCTCCGTTCTTCGAATTGGAGGAGGTTGTCCTCCTGCGAAGTACTTGGTCGGTGGGGTCGAACTCCCCCGTGTATCTAGCCAGCTTGACCTAGGCGTCGTACACTCTTCGGCTTTACACTCCGGCGACAACTGGAAGAAGGCCGCAAGCAGAGGTTTCCGCATGTTGTGGTTAATCCGACGTTCTTTCGGAGTCTTGACGGGCGGCATCCTTACGAGGCTTTTCTCGGTTTTCGCTCGGCCTCATCTGGAATACTGTGTCCAGGCTTGTCCGCCCTGCCTCGTCCAGGACAAAATGGAGCTGGAGAGGGTTTTACGAGTGGGTACTAGGTTAGTCGAGGGATTACGGGGACGGACGTACCCCGAGCGTCTACTTAGTTTGGGAATGCATTCTATGCACTACCGAAGGCTTAGAGGAGACCTAATCCTAACCTACCGTATCTTGACTGGGAAGGTTGGTCCAGATTTATCTTGGCTATTCAGTCCCGCTAGATTGTCTGTTCTACGCGGTCATTCGTTGAAGCTGGACAAACCGCGGTCTGATCGGATTAGGGCGGAAATCCGGCTGTCCCGCCGAGTTATCGACCGCTGGAACATGCTTCCGGAAAGTGTTATCAGGGAATCTACGGTTAAGGGGTTTGAGCGGCAACTTGACGCTCTTGGGTGGCAACACGAAACCTTTCCATTTTCCTGAGTAACTCGCATCTTCGTACTTCGATTTTCTTTTCTCTACTTTTCTTCACGTATTGGTATTATTTTCTTATTTAAGTGCACTTCCCTATTCTGTACCTTCGATTTCTCTTCCTATCCTTTGCTTATTTCACGTGACTGCCAAAGCAAGGACTGCTAGGGCAGGAAACGTGGGCATTAACTGGTTGGCCAGGGTGCGATACTGGTGTTTCCGTTTTAGATCCATCAATAACTGAGCACTTCATCAATTCCTGGCTCAACGATCCACTCAAGATGGAACACTCACGGGATTCTCCTATCGTTCCAGTCCCCATCTGAACTGAACTGAAATCACATGTGCAAAATATATTTCGCTTCCTTTTAAAGTATGCTGTCCTTGATTACACAAACGAACTACATCTTCACCAAAGACAGAGTTCATTTACGCATTGCTAACATTCAGTTACTTCATCAACCGTAATTTTGTATCTTTCGTGGGAAGAACAACCAAGTACGTCGAAACCTGCGCGTTCTAATTCTGTTCAATGCACTGAATATAGGCAATACAATGATAGCGCTTGTGGTTCTTTCCCTTTCTTTACAATACTTTACTTATTGGTTGGACAGGGTATGATGCGGTCTTTGTTTTAGGTCCATCAGTAGTTCAAAGTTCGCCAACTGCTTGTTCAACGGCCCGCCGAAGAAGGATCACTCACGGGATAATCTTATCATTCCAGTCCCGCTTGAACTTGAGGACAAGGTATCTATAATCCCCAATTATTTTGCTCATTTACACTGTTTTACTGTGTCCTACAAGCGGTTACCATATGGTATATTTATTCTTTTCACTCGATCATTGACATATCCTTGACGTTTCAAGGTTATTCAAATTATTATGTTACTGTGACGCAGCCCAAATATTCGATTCCCCCCACGCTGTGCAAGTTCTGCCCACTTGCACTACGATTGCAAAACGTATTCGTAAGTCATGTACTGTATTTAATATGCCGTATAAAACCACAGTTACAAGGTACCTCGTTTTATTCTACTGCCCAGACCGTGCGTTAAGTCTAGGTTTGTTCGTAGTTTCGTTTTTGTACAACGTACTTAGTTTAGGCATCGTATCGTTGGTATAGTGCCTCTTATACATACTAAAGGATATGCCACCAGGATCAGTATCCTAAATGGGTAGTGCCATGGGATTTGGGAGGTAGCCAGTCAAAAGACTAGGACTACCAGTTGTTGACCTGGTTGCGCAGCAAGGAAGTTACCATTAATGGAGAAAATTAACAGCGATTAGATATTAGTTGGCACTTACTGGTTGCTTATGCGTTGGCGTCTACTCTCCTTCTAGTTGAGTTTAATTCTAGATGTCTGTAGTTGTCGAAGCAAGTCGAAAGGAAAGCGGTGAAAGGGATATCCATCATTTACTCGGTTTTCTAGTCTTAATATCTGAAAGATGCATGCGACAGCTCCTGCTAAGTTCTCTAAGGTGTTAAGACGGTAATTGCAATGAATGTCGATGAGTTGTGAGCTCAACATGCTTAGATGGCCTGCGACACACCTTAGGCGGCCTCAAGCCACATCGGAGCTAGAGTCGAAGAAATTTTTTTTAATCGCAGACTTTGAAGATGCATCGTATGTTTCAGTACATGGGAACTTTTGTATCTCCTTGAATGCCTGAAAGTTTTGATTTTCTCTTAGTCTGGTTTAATAAAAATAACCTAGAGAGGGACGAGATCGCAAATGCTACCTCGTAGTAAGCGCCTTAATGAAGTTCATCTTGTTTCGGAATTTATGTTCAGATGCGTATCTTAGTTTCAGACAGGCGATATTGCTGTGCAGCTTTAAACGAATTTGCTTATAGAAAATCACAGCTTAAGAATTTAGCGTCGCTGAAAATGAACTGAAGTTTAAGATGTTTACACATTGGTCGATAACTCGGTCTGCTGTGATGGAGTCAGCAACGTCGTAAAGCATCATTGAGCTTTTGAAGCAGAATGCGGTCCTACTTCCGTTTTGCTACATACAAAGCAGCAGTATTCTACATGTGGGCTGATGTGAATCCTAGGACGTCACCATGCATCTGTGGTGTTTATGTGGCGGCGCAGGTGGAAAGATAATCTCCTTACTCTTGCCTCTGGGAATTTACGTTGCACTGGAAAGTTTAGACTCATGGAAGCACAAGACAGGCTAATGCGTCAAAAGCGGACCTTGAACTGCGTACTGAATAGCGGTACTTGAGTGGGTTTGGACTAGCATCCTTTCGAGCATAATTCGTCCAATTGTCTTCAAAGCCACCAAGCTACAAGCAATGTGCCAGAACGTACAGATTCTTTCTTTCGGTACAGGTACAATGCTGGCGTTTCGTCAGCTGGCATGTTGATGTAGCAGTGTAGTGTAGGAACAGGCCGCGCTAAGATATTGGCACATTTCTTATGGAGCGTATTGGAGCCGGACATTTCGCACCGGCGCCTTGCAACACTGTATCCATGAAAATTCCTTGTGTACTTTTACGCCGTAAATTGGTGGTGAAGGTTGTGGAGGAGTTGCAACGCTGAAGCTGGTAAGTGCTATGCTGCATCATTTATATGACCACGTAAGTTGCGGTTACATTTCTCCACCTCTGGAGCAGCGAGTGTGCCACTTCGTACGACTCCACTCAAGTTATTTCTCATTTTCCATAATGTTTGGCCATCTTTCCTTTCACGTACAGTTTGGACATATATATACCATTTTCAATTTAAACTGGACATTTTGCAAACCACATTGGACATTTTGCAAACCACATTGGACATTTTGCAAACCACATTGGACATTTTGCAAACCACATTGGACATTTTGCAAACCAAACTGGACATTTTGCAAAACAAATTGGACACGTTGCAATCTAAGTAGCAACTGGCCAATTTGTTGGTAAGAAACGAGCAGTAAGACTGCTGAATGATGTTCAGAATATACATTGTGATGACGCTAATACACCGGCATTGTGTAAGCAGCGGGCTACACTGTAAAACAATGCTTGATCGTGAGCAGCGACCGAAGATCTGAACTACGCTCCCCTCTCCCCATTGACATTCGCCTAGTTGGTGTGCAGTGCCCATACGCATCAACCTGTGTAGGTGTGTGACAATTGGAAAATCGGACGTCCGAATCGTAATTGTGTATCAATCATTTTGTGAGTGGATTGCGATGCGCAATCTCAATGTGCACCGTTATTCTCATTAGAGGGAACCTTTTCCGATTCGGTCAATGGGACCATGTCGGATGAAGCAGGTAGGCGGTGTCCCAGCTTCGCCCGTCTCTCTATTAGCTTTCGCAACTGCCACGTTATTGTATCAGCGTAGGCTGTAATGACCCCCAGCAAAACCAGTCTAGATCTATAGCCTATTGTTGCAACATATCAACTACTGAGGAGTGGGCCGATTACACGATGTTCAGGCCACATTGTGGTCACGATAATGTAACCGAACTGCGTACGTAGTGGGTGATTGTGTAAGCCCTTCTCTTGACATGAGTGCCGTTCGCCTCGGTCAAAATCGGTGACCTATTTTCCCCTACACCCCCCCCCCATAGGAATTCGTGTGTTTTGTCTGGGTGTGTGGACTGACCTATGCAGCGGTACCACTATTGGAGCCGAGCATACGATAATGGTTCCACTCAACACAACTTAGCTTTATTAGCTCCGTGCCGCACGAAACGACCAAAATGAGTGACGAACAACAGGAGAGCTGGTGGCCGACGCGACGGCACTGCAGGCGAACATCATTTGCGCAAAGAGAAATTCTCACAAAACTTGTGCTGGTCGACGGCAAAACTACTCGGGAAGCCGCTGAAGTCGCCGGTGTTAACGCGAGTACGGCAAGGAACATCATTAATGCCTACAAGCGAGAAGGCTCAAATACAGAGCGCACCTGCGGTGGAAACAATAGGGAGAAGCTGACTCCCAATGTATTGCAGCGTGTCGAAGAAGCGGTTGAACGGCACTCTGAGGACACGTTGGTGCAGCTGCAGATGCGCCTGAGAGAGAATGGGATAAACCTATCAGTATCCTCTGTCTCCAACGCCCTCAGAAGACTAAAGATGCCTCTCAAAAAGTGTCATTACGAGCTCGACCGAGTCAACAGTGCCACGACAATCGCTAGCCGACAGGCGTACGCACTCGAGTTCTCGGCAAATGCACCTTCTAACAAGGAGAAATGCATCTTCATAGATGAGAGTGGTTTCAACCTTCATCTGAGGCGAACTCAGGCTCGCTCAAGAAGAGTGACGCGCGCGAACGTCGTGTTACCCACAGTCAGAGGTCGCATGGTAACCCTGATTGTTGCAATGAATAACCAAGGCGTCATCCATTCAAAGATCATTAACGATGGCACCTGCAATGGTGCGAAGTTCTCAGCGTTCGTCGAGGAACTGGTGGCGCGTATAAGCTGCATAATGGAGATGAACGGCGCGTGGCTGATCATTGACAATGCCAGGATCCATATGCCTGATGAGCTAAGGAGGATCCTTGGTTCGTCTTATCACCTGCAGTTCTTGCCGCCCTACTCGTACATGCTAAACCCGGTAGAACACGTCTTTTCAAAGGTGAAAGCGTCGGCGAGACGCCTGCTTATTAACCCCACACCTGAGCAGACGCTGAGCACGGTCATTCAGGACAGCGTTGGGATGGTAACGCAGCAGGACTGCATGAACTGCGTTCTCAATACGTTGATGAACCTGACGAAAGCGACAGCCGGACAACCCTTCGTCAACTGATCTTTGCTATGGTTACTGCCTTATTTTTTGTTAATACACCATTTCAATTTCAAAATGTGCGTTTTCAATATTAACAGTTGGCTTAGCGTGTAAGAGCAGGACGGTCACCGAGAATTCGAGAGCGTACGCCTGTCGGCTAGCGATTGTCGTGGCACTGTTGACTCGGTCGAGCTCGTAATGACACTTTTTGAGAGGCATCTTTAGTCTTCTGAGGGCGTTGGAGACAGAGGATACTGATAGGTTTATCCCATTCTCTCTCAGGCGCATCTGCAGCTGCACCAACGTGTCCTCAGAGTGCCGTTCAACCGCTTCTTCGACACGCTGCAATACATTGGGAGTCAGCTTCTCCCTATTGTTTCCACCGCAGGTGCGCTGTGTATTTGAGCCTTCTCGCTTGTAGGCATTAATGATGTTCCTTGCCGTACTCGCGTTAACACCGGCGACTTCAGCGGCTTCCCGAGTAGTTTTGCCGTCGACCAGCACAAGTTTTGTGAGAATTTCTCTTTACGCAAATGATGTTCGCCTGCAGTGCCGTCGCGTCGGCCACCAGCTCTCCTGTTGTTCGTCACTCATTTTGGTCGTTTCGTGCGGCACGGAGCTAATAAAGCTAAGTTGTGTTGAGTGGAACCATTATCGTATGCTCGACTCCAATAGTGGTACCGCTGCATAGGTCAGTCCACACACCCAGACAAAACACACGAATTCCTATGGGGGTGGGGTGTAGGGGAAAATAGGTCACCGATTTTGACCGAGGCGAACGGCACTCATGTCAAGAGAAGGGCTTACACAATCACCCACTACGTACGCAGTTCGGTTACATTATCGTGACCACAATGTGGCCTGAACATCGTGTAATCGGCCCACTCCTCAGTAGTTGATATGTTGCAACAATAGGCTATAGATCTAGACTGGTTTTGCTGGGGGTCATTACAGCCTACGCTGATACAATAACGTGGCAGTTGCGAAAGCTAATAGAGAGACGGACGAAGCTGGGACACCGCCTACCTGCTTCATCCGACATGGTCCCATTGACCGAATCGGAAAAGGTTCCCTCTAATGAGAATAACGGTGCACATTGAGATTGCGCATCGCAATCCACTCACAAAATGATTGATACACAATTACGATTCGGACGTCCGATTTTCCAATTGTCACACACCTACACAGGTTGATGCGTATGGGCACTGCACACCAACTAGGCGAATGTCAATGGGGAGAGGGGAGCGTAGTTCAGATCTTCGGTCGCTGCTCACGATCAAGCATTGTTTTACAGTGTAGCCCGCTGCTTACACAATGCCGGTGTATTAGCGTCATCACAATGTATATTCTGAACATCATTCAGCAGTCTTACTGCTCGTTTCTTACCAACAAATTGGCCAGTTGCTACTTAGATTGCAACGTGTCCAATTTGTTTTGCAAAATGTCCAGTTTGGTTTGCAAAATGTCCAATGTGGTTTGCAAAATGTCCAATGTGGTTTGCAAAATGTCCAATGTGGTTTGCAAAATGTCCAGTTTAAAGTGAAAATGGTGTATATATATATATATATATATATATATATATATATATATATATATATATATATAGTTGAGGCTGCGCATTTTGTTTTTTGGACCAGTCGATACGAACCTTAATGAAACGGTGTCGTTCAGCACCGAAGCTTGTTTTAACTCTGCGTAGTCTATTAAGGCACTAACACAAAACTTATCTGTGCGAATGAAAATGGTTTTTTCAGGACAACTTTAACGAAGCAAAAGTTCACCTAGCTGTTTAACTGAGCACGATACTTCGATATATCAAAGTGGCAAAATATATTGTAGTCTCAAAAGGCAAGCGTTTCGCGTAGTAGCTCAAGGTTTCGGGAAACACATTGCCTTTGAATCAACTAGGGATCTTCGCAGCTAATAATGTCTTTGTAAATCGTTGGGCCGTAAGTTATGGGTGCTAACTTTATGGTGGCGTAGTCTGAGCTTACAAGCGGTGCCATTTTAAAAGATAAAAGCTGTATAAGTCGTTACACCAAGACAAAGTCATGGGGTGCTTGTAGTCTTGTTGCAGACTGCACAAGGTTCTTCAGTCTAAGACCCGTAATCAAACTGAATCCATTGAAATCACCGGCAAGACATACAATCTACAAGGACGGTAGTTGCACCTACTTCATACACGTTTTCCAGATCAGATATGGCCGCTCAAATATAGAGGCTGGCGTTTCATAATTAAACCGCTAATTCGCTGCGCATGATAACGAAAAATAAGTTTGGTCAACATGCACTATGAATTCTAGAAATATAGAAACGCCACTCCATGATGCATGTGTGTACATGAGCGATCAGCGCTGTGCACTCTAACTTCGTCAAGGGCCAAAGATGTACATTCCAAGTCATCGTGCAGCCAGGTCTCTTGTAGCATAATGACATCAGGTTGGCAGTACTTAGCGGTAGCTGATTATACCAGTGGGCACTTTTAATTTTGCCACAAGCGAATAGCTGTCGTCGCAGTCCAAAATAGGTACACTTATATGGAGGAGATTATTCTTTCGCAGTGCAGCGCTTCATCCAGCACGCAGGTTTTTTGGGGAACTATTTCGCTTTCCTTTGCTTCTTTTCCATTTTTTCCGAACAGACTAACTAGGAAAAGTGTTATGTTCAATTTTGTGAAAACACGCAGATGATTTATACTTGTACGAGCGTGGTTAGTCATGACGAACATCGCAAAGTGAAAATCTGATGAATTAAAACCAGGTGGTAAAAATATAGTGATGGTGAGCGTGTGGGTTGCTAAATCCGGTAGTCCGGAATCACAAAGCAGGTAGTGGGCAGTTCTTCCACTGCCCATAGCGACCAAGTTATGCAGAAATTACGAAAACATTCTGAGTGTTAAGCAAATTTGGAAACCTATAACTCCTTAAAAGGTTTGAGGAACTTTTACTTTTCGCTATCGCGGCTTTGACGTAGCTTTGGCGAACGATTTCTCAGCTTACGTATAAGGGGCATGGCACACCCGATGTAGTCCAATAGTCTGCGTGCCGAACCATTCGCTGTGCGCTCGGGTTCGAATCCTGGTTGCATAGCACTGTGTACTCGCTCCAGCGGTAAATACATTGAAATTAGGACGATGCAGATAAGGTTCGATGGTTTGTGCTCAACCATGACATTAAAATTGTAAAACTTCGTAATTTATACGCTTAAATCTCTAAAGGAGGACTTCTCCGCATTCCAAAGTAAATTTTACACCATATTCTAGGTTAGAATGGGACACCAGGGCGCACGTTTGCGCAACATTGCTAACCGGATTTGTTTGCATGCCAATTTTCCTTCATTTCGTGCTTATGTGTACTTAGCAAGCTACGGTTGAGGTTTGTGCGTCAACATGACGCTCTTCGTTGGCAACACGTAACCTTTTCGTTTTCCTGATTAACTTGCATCTTCATACTTCGCTTTCCATTTCTCTATTTTTCTGCATACATTAGTATTATCCTTTTATTTCAGCTGAGCTTCCTTATGCTGTATCTTCATTAACTCTTCCCATAATTCGCGTACTTTACGTGGTTGCCACAACAGGGATTGCTGGAGCGGGAAACTAGACATTTACTGATTGTCCCGGGTGCCTTCGGGTGTCCAGTTTGAAATCCATCAAGACGTCTGAGCACTGCATCAATTCTTAGCTCAACGATCCACTCAAGAAGAAACATCCACCTGATTCTCCTACCGTTCCAGTCTCACCTGAACTTGAAATTGAACGAACTTATATGGCCTTCATTAACTATAAAGACGCACACGACATAATTAGCCAAGTTCCAGAATCTTCTGGTTTAGGTTGTTTCACGGGATGTTTAGTGGCCACGTAGGCATGAAATCGCTAGTTTCCTTTGCTCTTAAGCGGGAATACCTGTATAACAACTTTATTTTTGAACGCCCGCCGTCCTTACCTCTACCGCGCGCCTTCCAACGTTAAAAAGGTAGAAAGGGCCTTCGCTACCGCGTTTGTCGCGCTCGACCATCACTGGAGTATCGGATCATTAGGATGTAGAGAGCGGCTTCATTGCCTCCGGGCCGGTTTGGGGATCAAGGTGGACATTGCAAGTCCGTACTAATGGATTTGTTGCATTGAACAAGAAGCAACAAAATCCTAGTTTAGTTAACAGGTAAGAATCTAATCGAGGTTTGAAACATTCATCCGACTGCGCATCAACGACATAGAGGTAGATTGTTTCACTCGTTCACTGCTCTAGTAGACAGAGTGACGTCAAAACGGCCCGAAGTCTTCTGTTTAAACAGTTTCCAACGGTGAACCCAAGCCAAACTTGAAAAATTGCATGGGAAAAAATCCTGCTCCAAAATCAGCTCCAAGTTCATTACTAACGATACGAAGTGTGAAAAGCAAATCCCCGCAAGCTCTACGGTAATCGCTGAAGACGATGTAAGGCAGGTTTCGTAACTCCAGACTGGATTTAGATCCTCACCACTGAACTTTTAATTTGTTGCATACAAGTTTAAAAAAGAGCATAGACAGCGTGCAGCGCATGTTCAAGAATCGGATGTACGTGAGTAGAGAACACGAACCTGGACATCACCCGGGGTCAAGCTGGAGCAGGATCGTCGTGTGGCGAGGAAAATTCCGTTGACAGAAGCGACTTTCCTCAAGGTACCTTCATTTGATTTTAGGTCTGGGGTCAGGTTACCAGGGTACCATTACCATTAGAGTTTAGAAACAACAACCCACAGATATGCTAAATTCCAAATCGATCGAAGACACCGGTCTTAGCTTAGCTGAGTTTAACATAACAGACTCAGATCTTCGAGCTACTGCAAAGCATTACTTCCTCTATAGCTTCCGGTCATGATTTAATTCATCCGAAGCTGTTGCATGAATTGGCCACTGCGCTGAGTGGTCCGCTCACATGCATGTTCTCAATATCACTTGACAGCGGCATTCTACCTTCGGAATGGAAGGGGAGACAATCATCTGCTCGATTTGAAGAGCGGTGACAGCGCTCTGCCCGCGAACTAACGACCTGTCAGTTTGACAAGCGTAGTAGTCACTGGAGAACCACCTGAATAGATTCAACCTTCAGTGTTGTGCAACATGGCGTCCGCAAGGGATTTTCATGTCAGACTAATCTACTTGTAGTTCGTGAAAGCTGGGCCGAAGCGGTAGCCAGGGGTCACGCTAAAGACATGCTAATCGTGGACTTTTCGAAAGCTTTTGACACTGTTCCTCATCTTCGACTCTCACTAAAGTTGACATCTTACGGTATATCTGGTCGCGCCGTTCAATGGGTGTCTGCCTTCCTTAAGGGGAGGGAACAGTGCGTATGGGTGGGGCCTTTGGCTTAGGCAAGCTGTCCATAGTGACGTCCCGCATGGCTCGGTATTAGGGCCATTGTTGTTCGCGATCTGTGTAAATGACTTGCCGGGAGAGCCAGGTGTGTCATCACTAATGTTTGCTGATGACCTTAAGCTCTGGAATATTGTAGATATCCCGGGGGTCCTGAGGCCATTCAGCGTGCCTTGCATAGACTCTGCGAATGGTCTGCCTTCTGGTTGATGCCCATAAATAGGGCCAAGTGCTCTGTTCTCCGAATCGGAGCTGCTAATCCTCCAGCCCGATATGTTGTCGGCGGTGATGAACTCCCTGTTGTCACTCGGTAGGTTGATTTAGGGGTCGTACACTCATCAGCATTTCATTCTGGCGGCAATTACACGAAGGCTGTTTGTCGGGGGTTTCGTATGATGTGGTTTATCCGCCGTTCTTTTGGAATCCTAACGGCCGAATTGTTTGTGGAGCTTTCTCGGCATTCGTCTGACTTCACCTGGAATATTGTATTCAGGCTTGTCCATCATGTCTTAACCGAGACAAAATGGACTTGGAGAGGGTGTTACGAATGAGTACCCGGTTAGTGCAGGGTCTACGGGGACAGACATATCTTGAACGCTTGCTCAGTTTGGGGATGTACTCAATGCACTACCGAAGGATAACAGGGGTCCTGATTCTCACTTGTCGGATTTTGACGGGTAAGATTGACCCGGACTATTTAGTCCCGCTACGTTATCTAATCTCCGCGATCACCTACTGAAACTGCATAAGCCACGACCTGATAAGATTAGGACGGAAACTCATCTGTCGCGCCGAGTTATGGATCGCTGGAATTCGCTTCCAGATCACGTGGTTAGGGAACCTACGGTTAAGGGTTTTGCGCGCCAGCTCGATGCCTTTGGATGCCAACACCAAACCTTTCCTTTTTCCTAACCGAATCACCTTCATTTTCAACTTCTTTTTTAATGACTCAAATACCTTGGTATTCTACTTGCTTAGCTCTTTCCGCTTTCTCTTTTTGCCTTCTGCGTTAACTTTTTTCTCTTTCTTACTTCCCGTAACCGGCCCAGCAAGGACTGCTAGTGCAGGATACGCAGGCAATAATTGGTTGGTCAGGGTATGATGCGGTCTTCCTTTTAGGTTCATCAGTATCTCAAAGTCTGCGAACTCCTGGTTTAACGATCCGCTGAAGAAGGAACGCTTACGGGATAATCCTTTCTTTCCAGTTCAGCTTAAATTTGAAATTTTAACGACTCACGGCATCCACGCAATGATCAGGAATTGAAGGTGCTGACGAAGGACTTTCCTTCTGCTCTACAAAGTGATCCAACAACGCCCTAATGATGCAATGAAGAGGATTTTAGCTCTTGTTTGTTTTCGTAAATTTCTTTTATGTCCTGTTCCTCGACCTTGACTGAAGATACATACTGTAGCCGGTCCGCGGGCGTCACGTTAACAGGTAAGAGGTTGATCGGTTTCGCTTCCTGTTATCCTTACCTTCCTATTCCACTCCGGCACTTTCCCTTCCTTCTTCCGTGCTTCCTTAGCTGCCATCTTTACATCGGCCTCTTACTAGGCGACTCGGGCGTACAGCCGTCTACGAGGTATTTATTTTGCATTGCAGCTTGTCGCACTATTTGAACACGGAAGATTTTGGAACGCCAGACCAAAGGAATATTACACATACAATCCGTTAAGCGTTTTGGTACGCTACAGCTCTAGAGCACTGGGGGTTTGTTAAAGCAGTGTGTCCGCGGATTCTCTGTAAGAATTTACACTATTTGGTCCCAATTTTGTATTGATATCATTTTAGCCTACGTTCCTAGGCTTTCGGTTAGCTAACAGGTTTTTTCTTACTGAAACGATGCAGAGATGATTTTATAGAGACGTTCAAAATCATGAAGGTTCTCAGACTCACAGATCTGATTGAACTTCGGTTTTCTCCTTCTTGGCGGTAAATTGAACTTTATGAGCGTGCTGTCTTTTCGAGTTGTTACTTCCTTTACAGTTTTGGAACCGCGTTTACAAGTGTCGTGCAAAAAATTTGACCTTTGTCAAATTTCGCTTGATCCAACTAGTTTTGCATCATCGTTTGTCCCAGATTACGTCGTGTCCGTTTTCCCGTACTTACCAAACGTCGTCCGCGATTTTCGAATTCAACCTCCGGCTATTTTCCGGTATTTTTGTGTTTTGTACTCCGTTTTTGCTCCTTGTTTTAACCCGTAACTGTTTCTGTTGACTGCCCTACAAGTAACAGACTATTGGTTTTACCTTTTGATTCTTGTTTCACACTCTTTGAAAGGGTCATGTCAGATGCATTGAATACCAGCGCCAATGTGTCTTCGGCTGCGTTGATCAACGAATCAATTGCTGTATGCGACAGCGAGGGAGTCTGGTGGCATACAGTGCTATGTATGCAACTGCTGGTACCATGACACTTGTACGGATTTGAGCCCTGATCAGTGCGCAATGCTTTCGATTAGCGATAACATGCTGCTCAAGTTCAGTTGGGACCGGAACGATAGGATAATCCCGTGAATGTTCCTTTTGCGTATCGTCGGATCGGAAATTGCTAGGTCTGCTTGAGAAGTTGAAAAGCCTAAAATAAAAACCGCATTACACCCTGTCCAACCAATTACTGTCCACATTTTCCTGCCCAGCAGTCCCTGTCAGACCGGATTATGTGAAGTAAAAGAGTGAAGGGTAAGCTAAGAAAACAAGAGGTGGAATGTCAGTTAAATACTGACAACACCAAGGTGTGAGAAGAAATTAAAAAAAAACGTAGGGAAAGTTGAAGATACAATTAGGTTAAGAGAAAAGGAAGGTTTGGTACTGCCACACAAGAGCATTTAACTGACGCTGGGAATCCTCAACCGTAGACTCCCTAGCGACGTGCTCCGGAAGCGACTTCCAACTTTCAGCAACTAGGCGCTACAGACGAGTTTCCGTCCTTACCCGGTCAGAACGCAGTTTGTGCAGCTTCAACGGGTGACCTCGGAGACTAGGCAGTTTGGTGGGGCTAAACAGCTAGAGCAATTCTGGACCGATCTTACCTGTTAAGATACATTAAGTGAGCATCAAGTATCCTCTAATTCTGCGGTAGTGCATTGAGTACATAACTAAGCTAAGCACACGCTCGGGATACGTTTGCCCCGTAATCCTTGCGCTGACCTTGTATCCACTCGCAAAACCCTCTTCAGTTCCAATTTGTCCCTTACAAGACAAGGTGGACAAGCCTGGATACAGTACTCTAAGTGGGGTGGCACAAATGTTGAGAACCGGTACACAAAAATTTTGGCCGTTAGGACACTGAAGAAGTGGCGAATAAACCACATCATACGGAACCATCTACAAGCAGTCTTCCTCCAGTTGTCCCCAGAGTGAAGCAATGAAGTATGGGTGATATCTAGATCAACCTGCTGAGTGACAGCAGGGAGTTCACTTCCACCAAATACATAGCGCATGGGGGGGACTAGCACTTCCAATGCGGAAGACAACATTTCGCCTGATTTATAGGCATCAACCGTAAGGTTGACCAATCCCAGAGCCTATCCAAGGCACTCTGAAGTGCCTCAGAGCCACCAGGAATATCCACAATATTCCAGAGCTTGAGGTCATTAGCAAACAATAGCGAAGGTACTTCAAACTCCTGGGATAGGTCATTGACATAAATTGCGAAAAGCAACATCCCTAGAACCGAGCCCTGCGGAACGCCACTAAGAACAGCTTGTTTAAGCGAAAGGCTACGCCCCACGCGTACACACTGTTCTCTCCCCTCTAGCAAAGCGGACACCCATTTAAGGGCGGCTCCAGATATCCCATACGATCTCAACTTCAATGAGAGGCGTTGATGTAGGACAGTATCAAAGGCTTACGAGAAGTCAACGAAATGCATATCGACAGCGTGGACGTTTTCTACTGCCTCAGCCCAGCTTTCATGGGCTACAAGTAAATTTGTCAGACATGAAAATCCCTTACGGAATCCGTGCAGTGCCGCACTGAGAAGGTTAAAATTAATCAAGTGATTCTGCACCGAATCCCTGACCAATTTTTTCAAACAGCTTAACTACTGCGCTTGTTAGCTGTTTTGTTTTACTATTTCTGTACATTCGTTTGGATCCCATGGTTTCTGATGGCATTATGTCTATTCGTAAACTTTTGCAAAATATATTTGTGACCAGCTCAACCTGAGGTAGAGAGGCGTCACAAGAAAAGACACCAGTATACTGTTCGCTAAGTATACAAGCTTTATCATAGTCGGTATGCCCATGGGTCCCGTCCGCTGATAGTAAAGCCGGTATAGACGGGTTTATACCGCTGCGTTTCTTTACGTAAGCAAAGAACTTTGGATTTGTTACGGCTACGTTAGCCAAATCCTCCTCGTACTGAAGACGAAGAGTTCTAAGATGTTGCTTAGATTTATTTCTAACCTCTCGATAGCTTTCGTAGGTGCTAGTTGATGAAGCCGTTTGGTAAGTTCCCTAGCACGTAGAGCGCTGCCTGAGCAGGTAGTTACCTGTATGATCTATCCAAGGAGGCTGCGCCTGTGTCACCCGTCTCGTAATGAGTGGGATCTGGGGAGCAGAGATCTTGGTGAGGTATGCCTTAACTTTCTTCCAGCCTGTTTCAACGGTGTCAGCCTCGGTGGTCGCGCAACGCAGAACTGAAGCTTTGTCTCGCATTGTGTTAAAGTCGTCCGCCAAATATGTGAACATGCCTCAGTGGTAACTTGATGATACTTTTAGAGTAGATCGAAAGGATATGCAGATATGGTCACTGGCTCCTAGAGGACAGCCGTTGATTATACCACTTACGAAATCGTGTGATTTCGCAAAAATGAGATCCAAGATAGATGGAATTTGGTTGCGCATATATGCAGTCGGGAGGTCCACGAACTGATGCAAAGGCAGTTGCAAGATTAGCCCTAGGAGATCCGAACTGCAAGATGGATCAGCCAAGCAGACCAGACAGGTTGAAATCACTCAGTATTAGACACCTATTGCAGCCTGAGTACGAATAAATTTAATAACCTTCCTGGAGATACTTCCAGGACTTCGATATACCACCACCGCTGTAAACTGGACAGAGGAAGTGCATACAATAGTCGACAGGGCTTCAACAGTTTGATCCGGTGACTGGGACATTCAGGTCCTCAACACACCGACTTTACAATTGTCTTCTATGCCGTCGCCGTCTATCTATGCGTGTTTAGGTCATTGAGGAGACATCGAGCAACGTCGGGGTGGGTAACGGGCAGTTGTGATCTCTCCTCACATCTCTTGATTGTGAAGTGGTGTTACTGATGAGGAAAATGGGAGTCTCTATTGATTGATTGATTGATCTCAACAGTCTAGTAACTAGACATAGAGCCAAAAAAGCCATGGAAACCAGTGGATAAGAGGCAGTAATTGCGTCATAATCGTCGTGGCATGCTAGTTGAAGGTGGGCAACACACTTCAGCTAATATGCCGCAAGAAAATGGAATATTTTGACAAAAATACAGAACAAAACATTTTTAGTTTGTTTGTCACATGCCGATTTTTCTCTTTTTTTGTCATTCTCAATATTAGTAAAATTAAACTTGTGAATCAATACAACACTGTACACAATTCTTCCATTGATTCCGGTTGCGGGCCATGTCTTCAAGAGTCCTAAGCCATTGGTACTCCTCATCTTTGGGTCCCCATCCTGGAAGACGTACGGGTCCAACAGCGGCTAGACGCGACGTCAGCGATTTCATGTGCTGCCGTCAAGTGGAAGGCTGACCACCACGCGGTCGCCTCCAGCCAGGTACTTGACGAGCGAATAGAGCGCGACACGATAAACGCTCAGGTGCCATGCGTAGGACATGACCGAGCCATCTTAACTGGCGCAACAAAATCAGTTTGTTGAAGGGAATACTTGCATTCCCCAAGACGCGACGTCGAACGTCATTACTGGTAACTCGATGTTGCCACCGAACACGAGCGATCCTCCTTAAGCAACCGTTATCGAACGCAGAAAGACGACGCATGTCTTCCACGCGAATCGGCCAGGACTCGCTCCCATACAACAATACTGAGCGAACTGACGCGCTGTAAACTCGGCCCTTTAGTGAGAATGAGATGTCGCAACGACGCCACAAGTGCCTCAGATTGACAAATGCTGATCGAGCTTTAGCGATACGAAGAAAAACTTCTTTGTTGATAGTGCCGTCAGCGGAAACACAGCTCCCAAGGTAGACGAAACTATCTACCTGTTCAAGTTGTGCACCTTCGAGAGTGAGCACGGGTGCAGGTGAAAGCCAATCCTTGAGCAGTACTTTACACTTCGATGGGGCGAAGCTCATGCCATACTTAGATGCTTCAACCGCCAAACGAACCAAAATGAGTTGCATACCCTGAGGATCGTCACCAAGTAAGGCGATATCATCAGCATAATCTAAGTCGGTCGCGCGTTCACCCGGTAGAAGCTCTAAGCCAAAATGTTGGAAACCTTCTAGAGTATTCGACAGAACGTCTTCGAACAAACAACATTTACGCGGGATAACCTGAATTCAGATTATTTCGTGTCTTCTCGTTCAGCCGCTTACAGACAAATCGTGGAAAGAGTAAAGGAATGCAATTGAATTAAGGGGTCAATAGGAAAATCAATAAGACACTGAGCAAACCAAGGTCATTGCCTGCGTCCTACCAGGGTAAGGCAAGACTGGCCACAAAGTCTACTTGTTTGCAAAGATTTGGCTTCATTCGTCGGATGGCTGAGGCTTCAGCGCAATCGCTCAGCATCTGCTTGATTGTACCTTGTGCGAAAATCCACGTGGCGCATTCAAGGTTATCAGCAGACAAAACAACGCGAGCTTGCTTCGTTTCGCTGAAGCCTCAGCCATCCGACGAATGAAGCCAAATCTTTGCAAACAAGTAGACTTTGTGGCCAGTCTTGCCTTACCCTGGTAGGACGCAGGCAATGACCTTGGTTTGCTCAGTGTCTTATTGATTTTCCTATTGACCCCTTAATTCAATTGCATTCCTTTACTCTTTCCACGATTTGTCTGTAAGCGGCTGAACGAGAAGACACGAAATAATCTGAATTCAGGTTATCCCGCGTAAATGTTGTTTGTTCTTGCTCTCTTGAAATTTCTGAAGGGAAATGGCTGCATGAAGTTCTTAAAGAAACGCCTCCCTCCTGACAAGTTTCGTTCACTGGATAAAGTAGTGTCTTTACGTTGTTCCATTTCGCGAGAAGCCGCGCGCATTGATGCTTATAAGGAAGTACACACAATAGTCGACAGGGCTTCAACAGTTTCATCCGGCGACTGAAAAATACATGTCCTTAACAAATGAAGTTTACAACTCACATAAAGAGCGACGTCCCCACCTTGGCGGCCAACGGAGCAGTATGTAGCCATGTAAACATACTTAACCGTCTGTAACATCCGGGGACAACCACGTTTCGGTGATAACAACTATGTCGGGACGAGATTTGTCTACAAGCAAACCCACCTCGTGCACCAAGTTCCTTGGGCTACGCACATTACTAAACACTGCCCGAAGGAACTCGGCACGACGAGCTCTGGGTCCTACGCTACCAGGAGGGGTTCTGGTAGGGCAGAATTTGACTTCCGGTTGACCACCTGAAAATCCACAAGACGAAGGCCTTGCTCACCAGCCGCCCGGCTGCACTTGAAGCGTTTGATGGCTTCCTTTAATTTCAGTCGATCTGCTAATGGGAGGTCAGGTTGACATTACTACCCTTGAGTTTGAATGCAAAGCGAATTAACGCTTTGCGTTCCTCCGGGGTTGAGAGGACTAGACCAAGTAGTCAGAGTAGCGGATTTGGTGTATCCACGGGGACGTTCCCTAATCTGGTTACCTTCCTGATAGTGACACCGGGGAAACTAGGTGGAAGCATCCTGTTGACGCAGAGCTTGAACCAATGGAAGTCATGCAGCATGCGTTCCTTGGGAAGAGTTGCCGCGGGTTCAGCAACGTCACGAAAGATAAGGTTGCTATCAGTAAAAGAATCACCTCGACGAGGCGTATTTACTCCACGAGTCTTCGACTCGATCCCAGATTCGACCGGTTTGGCAGGTGACACAGCGCGTTTCTTTGCCAAGGGAACTGGGTTGATTAAGGTTGAGGCTTGGTGTTCCACCTCCAACTCCCATACCGGTCTAGTCTTTCCATTCTGCGGATGTGGCCGAAGTCGACACGGTGCGTTTCTTTGCCAATGGAACTGGGGTGATTGGAGTTGGAGCTTTGTGCTCCACCTCCAATACCTTAATGGTTCCAGTACCTTCAGATTTGGAGGAAGCCTTAGAGACTTTCTCAGCCCACTTCCTCTTACTTTTATTGGGCACAGGGGCTATAATTTCGTCCTCACATTGGATGGATTCCAGTACGACATCAGAGGCTTCTTTAGGGGCATTCCGGACCGCCGGGGCACACGACGGTAGCCATCACCTCAGTCGGACTTTCATCGACAGCAATTGAGGTTATTTGCGTGTCTTCCTCCAATGAGCCGACATCAGTAGAGACTCGGCTGACTTGCCGAACTACCTCCTCGTGGTGTCAGCTGGGTGGTTCGGGTGTACCCCGTTCCAGCAAAGTGTTCGGCGACAATGTTCCACCTCCATGGGGCATTGTATTCCAGCAATTTTGCTGACTTCATGGGGAGTATTGGGCCCCTGTTTGGTAATCTACCAAACAAAGACGCATGAGCTGATCATTCAGTCAACGCCTCCCAATGGGCGCAATTCCCTAAATCCGCCCCGCTGCCTTGCGGGTAGGTTATTTAGCCAAAGGCTCGGGGTGGAGTCCCCTAAGTCAACTCCCTACTTCAACTTGGGCAACCGGGTAGTATCATGCCCTCTCACAAAACCATGGACTTCACTACAACGCGCTCATCAGCTACTGTTCCTGCTACTCACTTTCACACTACTCCATCACACGCCAATTGTTTGTTTGCTAACAATCCTCACTTTCGGTTACCCGATTCATCTGTTCAACAATCTGGCTGCGATTCCGGTTGCTCCGCAGATCAAGGAATTCAACATATGGCTCTCCTTCGTTCCCGATCCTCGTTCCGTCTGGCGTGCCTCAACGTTCTGACACTCATGCAGATTGGACAGCAAGCCGGTCTAGCGCGCACCCTAGATTCCCTAGACATTGATGTCTGCTGCCTGTCAGAAACCCGATTGCAAGATCCCAGCACTGTGCTTACATTGACATCCCTCACTGACCACGAAGCCAGATATCACCTGCGTCTTTCTGGAGATCCAGAAGCAAGCTCAGCGGGTTTGGCTGGTGTAGGTATAGCACTGAGTGACAAGGCCGAGGCGGCACTACTGGACTGGTTCCCGATTAACAGCCGACTATGTGCAGTTCGGCTTCGGGGTTCATGTAGAATCAACAGGCACTACGAAGAGAGACGCAATTTGTTTGTGATCTCTGTGTACGCTCCAACTAACTGCAGTGGCGACTCGGTCAAGGACGATTTCTACCGAGATCTACAACAGCTCTTGACTAATGCTAAGAAGTCGGATGTCGTTATCCTTGCTGGGGATTTTAATGCACGGGTTGGCCGCCTGTTGCCATACGAACGCCACCTTGGTGGTCATCACGCGCTCGATGAGAACCGCTCTGATAACGGAGAGAGACTTCTCACATTGTGCGAAGACAACCGTCTGTTTCTTTTGAGCACTAGCTTCAGGCGTACGAAGAGGCGTTCCGCAACGTGGCGTCCCCCTTCGCCAACACAACCTTGGTCTCAAATTGATCACATTGCGATTAGCTTCAGATGGCGCGGCAGCGTACTGGACTGCAGGTCCTTTTGGTCTACTTTCGTTGATTCAGCTCATGCTCTGGTCTGCGCGAAAATCTGTATGTGTTTTGGAGGATCCCGAAACACGAAGCACAGCAAGATTGATGTAAACAGATTAACTGATTCCTTTGTCCAGGCGAGCTATCAGTCTTCACTGGCATATGCACTCAGTTGCAATCCACCACAAGAAGTGGAACAACACTGGACTTGTATACGGAAAGCGCTGACCATTTCCGGTCAGTCATGCTGCGGTCTAACTCGACGCCCTTTGAAGTCTTGGATCTCTGCTCGTTCTCTGGAGCTGTTCGAACGCCGCAAAGATATCCCCGCAGAATCAGATTGCAACGAGCGGCGCCGTTTTACCAATCGGCTGCTTAAGCAAAGTATACGCAAGGATCGCGAGACATGGTGGTCTGAGCGTGCTTTAGAGATGGAGAACGCTGCTCTCTCTGGTAACACTCGCAGGCTTTTCCAACTCATTCGGTCCACTGGCCTCAGGAAGCCTGGTGTCAATGAGGTCATTTGTGAGGTGGATGAGTCTCCGATCACCAACCAACAGAGGCGTATGGACGGCTGGGCCGAGCACTTTCACTCGCAGTTCAACTGGCCTCCACCATCCATCGCACATGCAGTACACCTTGTCGTCCAGCCTGGCTCGTCCCATTGAATCCACCCAGCGAAGCAGAAGTCTGCCTCGAGATTCGACGCTTGAAGCATTTGAAGGCTGCCGACTTAGACGGACTTCCTCCGGAGCTATTCAAGTATGGCGGTGTGGCAGTCATTAACCAGCTAACCGCGCTGTTCGCAAAAATTTGGCATGAAGAGAAAGTGCCTTCCTCTTGGGGCGAATCAGTTATTGTCCCGATTTTCAAGAAAGGCGCTCGCACTTCATGTGCAAATCATCGCGGGATTAGTCTTATTTCGGTTGCCTCTAAGCTGTTGGCATCCATTCTACTTCGTAGACTATCCCCAGTACGTGAATCATACTACCGTGAAGAACAAGCTGGTTTCCGTCCTGGCCGTGGATGCGTGGATCAAATCTTCACGCTCCGCCAACTCCTCGAACATCGCCACATTTATCACAGGCCCACTATCGTTGCATTCCTAGACATACGTGCCGCTTTTGACTCCGTTGATCGACCTGCTTTATGGCGTTGCTTACTAAAGAACGGGGTGCCAGAGAAATACACCACCATCTTACGAGCACTTTACCTTCATACATGCGGCAGAGTGAGGGTCTCTGGCAAGCTTTCCTCGCAATTCGCTGTCAATAGCGGTGTGCAACAGGGCTGCCCTATGTCCCCATTCCTCTTCAACTTCGCAATCGAAGACGTTCTTCATGCAGCCATTTCCCTTCAGCAATTTCAAGAGAGCAAGAACAAACAACATTTACGCGGGATAACTTGAATTCAGATTATTTCGTGTCTTCTCGTTCAGCCGCTTACAGACAAATCGTGGAAAGAGTAAAGGAATGCAATTGAATTAAGGGGTCAATAGGAAAATCAATAAGACACTGAGCAAACCAAGGTCATTGCCTGCGTCCTACCAGGGTAAGGCAAGACTGGCCACAAAGTCTACTTGTTTGCAAAGATTTGGCTTCATTCGTCGGATGGCTGAGGCTTCAGCGAAACGAAGCAAGCTCGCGTTGTTTTGTCTGCTGATAACCTTGAATGCGCCACGTGGATTTTCGCACAAGGTACAATCAAGCAGATGCTGAGCGATGGCGCTGAAGCCTCAGCCATCCGACGAATGAAGCCAAATCTTTGCGAACAAGTAGACTTTGTGGCCAGTCTTGCCTTACCCTGGTAGGACGCAGGCAATGACCTTGGTTTGCTCAGTGTCTTATTGATTTTCCTATTGACCCCTTAATTCAATTGCATTCCTTTACTCTTTCCACGATTTGTCTGTAAGCGGCTGAACGAGAAGACACGAAATAATCTGAATTCAGGTTATCCCGCGTAAATGTTGTTTGTTCGAAGACGTTCTGTCGAATACTCTAGAAGGTTTCCAACATTTTGGCTTAGAGCTTCTACCGGGTGAACGCGCGACCGACTTAGATTATGCTGATGATATCGCCTTACTTGGTGACGATCCTCAGGGTATGCAACTCATTTTGGCTCGTTTGGCGGTTGAAGCATCTAAGTATGGCATGAGCTTCGCCCCATCGAAGTGTAAAGTACTGCTCAAGGATTGGCTTTCACCTGCACCCGTGCTCACTCTCGAAGGTGCACAACTTGAACAGGTAGATAGTTTCGTCTACCTTGGGAGCTGTGTTTCCGCTGACGGCACTATCAACAAAGAAGTTTTTCTTCGTATCGCTAAAGCTCGATCAGCATTTGTCAATCTGAGGCACTTGTGGCGTCGTTGCGACATCTCATTCTCACTAAAGGGCCGAGTTTACAGCGCGTCAGTTCGCTCAGTATTGTTGTATGGGAGCGAGTCCTGGCCGATTCGCGTGGAAGACATGCGTCGTCTTTCTGCGTTCGATAACGGTTGCTTAAGGAGGATCGCTCGTGTTCGGTGGCAACATCGAGTTACCAGTAATGACGTTCGACGTCGCGTCTTGGGGAATGCAAGTATTCCCTTCAACAAACTGATTTTGTTGCGCCAGTTAAGATGGCTCGGTCACGTCCTACGCATGGCACCTGAGCGTTTACCGTGTCGCGCTCTATTCGCTCGTCAAGTACCTGGCTGGAGGCGACCGCGTGGTGGTCAGCCTTCCACTTGACGGCAGCACATGAAATCGCTGACGTCGCGTCTAGCCGCTGTTGGACCCGTACGTCTTCCAGGATGGGGACCCAAAGATGAGGAGTACCAATGGCTTAGGACTCTTGAAGACATGGCCCGCAACCGGAATCAATGGAAGAATTGTGTACAGTGTTGTATTGATTCACAAGTTTAATTTTACTAATATTGAGAATGACAAAAAAAGAGAAAAATCGGCATGTGACAAACAAACTAAAAATGTTTTGTTCTGTATTTTTGTCAAAATATTCCATTTTCTTGCGGCATATTAGCTGAAGTGTGTTGCCCACCTTCAACTAGCATGCCACGACGATTATGACGCAATTACTGCCTCTTATCCACTGGTTTCCACGGCTTTTTTGGCTCTATATCTAGTTACTAGACTGTTGAGATCAATCAATCAATCAATAGAGACTCCCATTTTCCTCATCAGTAACACCACTTCACAATCAAGAGATGTGAGGAGAGATCACAACTGCCCGTTACCCACCCCGACGTTGCTCGATGTCTCCTCAATGACCTAAACACGCATAGATAGACGGCGACGGCATAGAAGACAATTGTAAAGTCGGTGTGTTGAGGACCTGAATGTCCCAGTCACCGGATCAAACTGTTGAAGCCCTGTCGACTATTGTATGCACTTCCTCTGTCCAGTTTACAGCGGTGGTGGTATATCGAAGTCCTGGAAGTATCTCCAGGAAGGTTATTAAATTTATTCGTACTCAGGCTGCAATAGGTGTCTAATACTGAGTGATTTCAACCTGTCTGGTCTGCTTGGCTGATCCATCTTGCAGTTCGGATCTCCTAGGGCTAATCTTGCAACTGCCTTTGCATCAGTTCGTGGACCTCCCGACTGCATATATGCGCAACCAAATTCCATCTATCTTGGATCTCATTTTTGCGAAATCACACGATTTCGTAAGTGGTATAATCAACGGCTGTCCTCTAGGAGCCAGTGACCATATCTGCATATCCTTTCGATCTACTCTAAAAGTATCATCAAGTTACCACTGAGGCATGTTCACATATTTGGCGGACGACTTTAACACAATGCGAGACAAAGCTTCAGTTCTGCGTTGCGCGACCACCGAGGCTGACACCGTTGAAACAGGCTGGAAGAAAGTTAAGGCATACCTCACCAAGATCTCTGCTCCCCAGATCCCACTCATTAAGAGACGGGTGACACAGGCGCAGCCTCCTTGGATAGATCATACAGGTAACTACCTGCTCAGGCAGCGCTCTACGTGCTAGGGAACTTACCAAACGGCTTCATCAACTAGCACCTACGAAAGCTATCGAGAGGTTAGAAATAAATCTAAGCAACATCTTAGAACTCTTCGTCTTCAGTACGAGGAGGATTTGGCTAACGCAGCCGTAACAAATCCAAAGTTCTTTGCTTACGTAAAGAAACGCAGCGGTATAAACCCGTCTATACCGGCTTTACTATCAGCGGACGGGACCCATGGGCATACCGACTATGATAAAGCTTGTATACTTAGCGAACAGTATACTGGTGTCTTTTCTTGTGACGCCTCTCTACCTCAGGTTGAGCTGGTCACAAATATATTTTGCAAAAGTTTACGAATAGACATAATGCCATCAGAAACCATGGGATCCAAACGAATGTACAGAAATAGTAAAACAAAACAGCTAACAAGCGCAGTAGTTAAGCTGTTTGAAAAAATTGGTCAGGGATTCGGTGCAGAATCACTTGATTAATTTTAACCTTCTCAGTGCGGCACTGCACGGATTCCGTAAGGGATTTTCATGTCTGACAAATTTACTTGTAGCCCATGAAAGCTGGGCTGAGGCAGTAGAAAACGTCCACGCTGTCGATATGCATTTCGTTGACTTCTCGTAAGCCTTTGATACTGTCCTACATCAACGCCTCTCATTGAAGTTGAGATCGTATGGGATATCTGGAGCCGCCCTTAAATGGGTGTCCGCTTTGCTAGAGGGGAGAGAACAGTGTGTACGCGTGGGGCGTAGCCTTTCGCTTAAACAAGCTGTTCCTAGTGGCGTTCCGCAGGGCTCGGTTCTAGGGATGTTGCTTTTCGCAATTTATGTCAATGACCTATCCCAGGAGTTTGAAGTACCTTCGCTATTGTTTGCTAATGACCTCAAGCTCTGGAATATTGTGGATATTCCTGGTGGCTCTGAGGCACTTCAGAGTGCCTTGGATAGGCTCTGGGATTGGTCAACCTTACGGTTGATGCCTATAAATCAGGCGAAATGTTGTCTTCCGCATTGGAAGTGCTAGTCCCCCCCATGCGCTATGTATTTGGTGGAAGTGAACTCCCTGCTGTCACTCAGCAGGTTGATCTAGATATCACCCATACTTCATTGCTTCACTCTGGGGACAACTGGAGGAAGACTGCTTGTAGATGGTTCCGTATGATGTGGTTTATTCGCCACTTCTTCAGTGTCCTAACGGCCAAAACTTTTGTGTACCGGTTCTCAACATTTGTGCCACCCCACTTAGAGTACTGTATCCAGGCTTGTCCACCTTGTCTTGTAAGGGACAAATTGGAACTGAAGAGGGTTTTGCGAGTGGATACAAGGTCAGCGCAAGGATTACGGGGCAAACGTATCCCGAGCGTGTGCTTAGCTTAGTTATGTACTCAATACACTACCGCAGAATTAGAGGAGACTTGATGCTCACTTAATGTATCTTAACAGGTAAGATCGGTCCAGAATTGCCTTAGCTGTTTAGACCCACCAAACTGCCTAGTCGGCCGGTTGTCGAGTGGTCTGCACGTGTGGTTTGCAACCATAAGGTCATTGATGCTAATCCGCGTATGGGTGGGCTTCCTCGCGGTATATTCACCCCGCACGCAACTGGTGGTGGTCGCGCGCCGCGAAGCGCCGTTACGGCGTACAGCTTACACATTAGGCTGGCTTGCCGAACAACCTCCTCGTGGTGCCAGCGTGGTGGTTCGGGTTTTTCCCGTTCCAGCGAATGGTTTGGCGGCAGTGTTCTAGGACGTGGTGGGTTTTCGCCTGGCAAGCGTTCTACCTATAAAAAGCCACAAATGTCCGTTTAGCAAGACGGCGACGTTGCGGCTGTGACTCGCCACTTAATCAAGTCACTACCCCTTGCGCCTCCCTGAGAGGCATTTTACTTTAAGGGTGTGTTGGGCACTGGTTCTTCACGGACCAAAAGGCGTATGAACCGTCTATTTTGTCACCGGCTCCCAACAGCTTGTGACTCCTTCACATCGCCCTGCTGCCTTGTAGGTTAGATCTTTGATCAAAGGCTCGGGGTAGGGACCCCTAAGACAACCGACTACTTCGGCCTGGGCAACCGTGTAGTATCACGCTCACTGACGAATCACGGACCACACCGCTTACTACTGCTACTGCTATGCCTATCTTCTGTGCTAACTCAACCGCTCAACCTCCACTCACAGATCACTCCACCTCCCGTCCTTCACCCACATGCACTCTTATGTCTTCTAAGGTCACCGTCACAAACGACCCACGTCTCGCAGCTGATGGAAGTAACAGCCAAACTCCCGGTTTTCAATGTCCTGCGATCGCAACCGCCTCTCACTCCACCGAAGCTGCAGCTCTTCTTCGACCTGGTTCTCCATTCATCCTCGCAGCGTTTAATGTTCGAACTTTGATGCAGATCGGACGACAGGCATGTCTGGTCCGTACTCTTGAAACGCTTTCGGTAGACATCTGTTGCCTTTCTGAGACCAGATTACAAGACTCTAGTGCCGTCATCAGAATGGCCTCTCCGGTAAGTTCTGACGCCAAATACTACTTGCGGCTTTTCGGAGACCCAGAAGCTGCGCCACTGGTCAAGCTGGTGTTGGGGTTGTACTGAGTGCCAGGGCTGAATCAGCTCTGCTTGACTGGATCCCAGTCAACAGCCTTCTGTGTGCAGTCATACTAAGAGGTTCATGTAACTTAAGCAGGCGTCGATACGTTAAGCGTGCCTTGTTTGTCGTCTCCGATTACGCCCCTACAGACTGCAGCCCGGATGCAGTTAAAGATAGCTTTTATCAACAACTACATGAACTTCTGCGTTTTTCCAAAAGGACTGGTATAGTCATTCTTGCCGGGGACTTTAACGCACGGGTTGGCCGCCTTCCACCAAGCGAGCACCACCTTGGGGGTAGTTTTGGTCTCGGTGGCAGTCGATCAGACAATGGAGACAGACTGCTTGCTCTTTGCTCTGATCATCGCTTGTTTCTTTCGAGCACTAGCTTTCGGCACTCGAGAAGACACACTGCTACCTGGCGCCCGCCCTCACAAACGCAAGAGTGCTCCCAGCTTGACCACATAGCAATCAGCTACAGATGGCGCGGAAGCGTAACGGACTGCCGATCGTACTGGTCAACTTATCTGGACTCCGATCACGCATTGGTTCGTGCCAAGATTTGCATGCGTTTCGGAGGATCACCTAAGCGCGCCCACTACCGACCGGACGTCGCGAATCTACAAAACCCTGCGATTTTAACCAGGTACCAAGCCTCACTGTCAACCTTGCTTGGCTCAACTATTGACGGTGATCTCGATTCGCAGTGGGCGCATATCAAAGATGCTTTAGTTTCCGCCAGTATCGACACTTGTGGAGTTACCCGTCACCCACCGAAGCATTGGATTTCCGCCGACTCCTTGTCGCTGATGGACAGACGCCGCTTGCTCCCATCGGATTCCAGACACAGTGAAGAACGCCAATACCTTGGTCGAGAGTTGCGCAGGAGTCTGCAAATGGACCGCGAAGCTCGGTGGTGTGAACGTGCTAGGGAGATGGAGCTTGCTAGTCTCTCTGGTAATACCAGAAAACTCTTCCATCTCATTCGAGTCACCGAAGGTGTTCGATCTGGTATAAGTGAAACAATATGCGAAGAGGATGACACCTTAATCACCAATCTTCAACGACGGTTGGAGCGATGGGCCGAACATTTTGGCTCGCAGTTTGTTGGCCCCCAGCTCCATCTGCTACCTCTGGCGCTCGCGCTGGGGCCGAGTGGTCTACCCCCACAGACCCTCCCTCTTCCCAGGAAATCGAGCAGGAGCTCCGGCACATGAAGCGTTATAAAGCCCCCGGCCCTGATGGTCTTCCTCCGGCTCTATTTAAAGATGGTGGTGCATCGCTGGTTCGAGAACTCACCGCTTTGTTCTCGAAAATTTGGTCGAAAGAGAAAGTTCCGTCATCTTGGGGTGAATCGATAGTCGTCCCCATCTTCAAAAAGGGCCTGCGCACAATCTGCTCCAACTACAGAGGAATAAGTTTAGTCCCCGTCGTTTGCAAGCTGCTGGTGTCCATCATACTTCGCAGGCTATCCCCAACACGCGAATCGTTGCAACGAGAAGAACAAGCTGGGTTTCGCCCTGATCGCGGCTGCATCGATCAAATCTTCACACTTCGCCAGATCCTCGAGCTCCGCCATGTGTATCAGAGGCCAACGATTGCTGTGTTCCTGGATATCCGTGCAGCCTTCGATTCTGTCGATCGTACAGTACTGTGGCACTGCCTACTGAGGAATGGTGTCCCCGAGAAGTTCGTCTCCATACTGCGCGCTCTCTATGGTCTGACCTCAGGCAGAGTTAGGGCTTATGGCAAGCTTTCGCCTACCTTTGTGGTCTCCAGTGGAGTTCGACAAGGATGCCCTATCTCTCCGTTCCTATTCAACTTTGCCATTGAGGATGTCTTGAAGAAAGCTCTAGACGATTCGTTGAACGCTGGCGTTGAGCTCCTCCCAGGTAGTCGAGTTGTTGATTTGGATTATGCTGATGATATCGTCTTGCTGGGTGACGATCCACACGTCGTCCAACTTGCATTAAACCGCTTGGTGATTGAAGCATCAAAGTACGGTATGTACTTTTCGCCATCCAAATGCAAGGCTCTCTTCCAAGACTGGCAGGTGCCTCTGCCTGCACTCACGCTTGCTGATGAGACACTAGAGGTTGTGGAGAGCTTTGTCTACTTGGGAAGTTGCATCACTGCTGGCGGGGCTGTTGGAGATAAGATTTCGATGCGCATCTCGAGAGCAGGCCTCGCTTTTTCTAGGCTGAGGCATTTGTGGCGTCGCCACGACATTCGTCTCTCCATCAAAGGGCGGGTCTATTGTGCAACTGTTCGTGCTGTACTGTTGTACGGATGCGAGACCTGGCCCATTCGTAAAGATGACTTGCGCAGGCTATCCGTCTTCGAGCACCGCTGTCTGCGGTCCATTGCCTGTGTGTGGTGGCAGCACCATGTAAGCAATGTGGAAGTTAGACAGCGTGTCTTGGGACGTGGAAGCCACTCGCTCGAGGAGCTCATCTCACTGCATCAACTGCGGTGGTTGGGACACGTATTGCGCATGCCTGTCCAGCGTTACCCCCGTCGTGCGTTGTTTGCACTTGCTGGACAGGGTTGGAAGAGACGGTCTGGTGGACAGCCTACAACATGGAGAAGCCGCATGAAAAAGCTGACGAAACAGTTGGCCTCGGCCGGTTGTTGTCGACTACCTGGTTGGGGTCCGAGAGATGCGGATACTTGCTGGTTGAAGACCTTGGAAGCCATGGCTCAAGATCGATGTCAATGGCGGACGTGTGCATCGGTTTGTTGCGGTGTCCCTTCTTCCTCCCCTAAAAAAGAACAAACTGAAAAAATTTCAAAACTGTGAGTGGTAAAATAGACAAAAAAGCATTTGTTGTTGCTCTTTTCTTATTATTCATATTGTTTTCCTATTCAGCCATGATTCCGATGGCACAATATCTGTACCACAGATTGTATATATATATATATATATATATATATATATATATATATATATATATATATACATATATATATATATATATATATATATACATGCTGCTGACATCCACACGTGTCAAGCATAAACCGCTTGCGAACAATATATATATATATATATATATATTATATATATATATATATATATATATATATATATATATATATATATATATATATAATATATATATATATATATATATATATATATATATATACTAGCCTCCGAGGTCACCCATTGAAGCTGCACAAACTGCGTTCTGACCGGGTAAGGACGGAAACTCGTTTGTAGCGCCTAATTATTGAACGTTGGAAGTCGCTTCCGGAGCACGTCGCTAGGGTCTACGGTTGAGGATTCCCAGCGTCAGTTAAATGCTCTTG
The DNA here is from genome assembly GCA_944474145.2 of Dicrocoelium dendriticum. Classification (NCBI taxonomy): domain Eukaryota; kingdom Metazoa; phylum Platyhelminthes; class Trematoda; order Plagiorchiida; family Dicrocoeliidae; genus Dicrocoelium; species Dicrocoelium dendriticum. The sequence continues at coordinate 116,321,131 of OX104063.1, read as the reverse complement.
TGTGGCAGTACCAAACCTTCCTTTTCTCTTAACCTAATTGTATCTTCAACTTTCCCTACGTTTTTTTTAATTTCTTCTCACACCTTGGTGTTGTCATTATTTAACTGACATTCCACCTCTTGTTTTCTTAGCTTACCCTTCACTCTTTTACTTCACATAATCCGGTCTGACAGGGACTGCTGGGCAGGAAAATGTGGACAGTAATTGGTTGGACAGGGTGTAATGCGGTTTTTGTTTTAGGCTTTTCAACATCTCAACCAGACCTAGCAATTTCCGATCCGACGATACGCAAAAGGAACATTCACGGGATTATCCTATCGTTCCGGTCCCAACTGAACTTGTACTTGAACCAGCTACGTGAGACAACTTGCGGGTTGTGCTTGTTTGGCATAAACGTCATTCTGCTCTTTTAAGGCGAAGCTGTAGAGGTATCTAAACGTAACCTATACAAAGGTTAGCTTTTCCTATTTTCCGAATTTCCTTGAGTTCTAGTGACTTCCTCTAATCACGGTAGTGTGTTGCTCGTCCTGGACTTGTTTGTTTTTTCGCTATTATAGAATTGAGTTCATTCATTGAGTTCATTGAGTTGTAGAGAGCAGGAGGGAAATCCATTCTCAGTCCCAACAATTCCGTATCAAACTGATTTTGATGCATATCGTGGCATTACGACGTTCCTCAAAGGTTTGTCACATTTACAGTGACAGCCGCAAGATTCCAGCATTCTCAGCGAATGTTTGTCTAGCAGTCGCTTGGAATTATCCTCGGATGGCTCGTCTGCAATTTCTTTCGGTAAGCTGTTCTAATCATTCATCTCTCTAGTGGATAGGGTGACGTCCATGCGAATTGTCTTCTTTGCTTAAATAGTTTCCATGTGTGACCTCGTGTCTAACAGTCAGTATTGGGCCGGAAGTATTGTATCAAGAATATTCTGTCAACTCGCAGTGCTGGGGCTCTTTTTCGCTTACTGGTACACGAAATGAGACTCTCGTTAGGCGGAAGCTTGTTTCGTCTCTGGATCCTGTCCTGTCCGGCTCGTGGTACTTAGGTGGCACAGCCAGATATCTGGCTGCGGTTATATGGTGCCTGCTTGGAGGCACCTCAATCGATGATAAAATTTCTAGATGTAGGGGGATGTGCGTTCCACTGGTGCCATCAGCGTTCAATTCAGTTCAATCTGTATGTTAGTGACGTCTTCTATTGACTTGTTTGTGTGGCTGAGGGGTCGTAGCACTGTCATGGCTCCGGTTGACTCCCACTCTCTGCAGCATGCGGTTGCTAGGCTTTGCTCGGTGCACTAAAAATTATAATCCATTCGTATGCTGATTTTTAGCTGGTAACGAAGTTCACGTTTATGAATGGGCAGTGTTGTCGTTAAACCACATGTCGAGCGAAAACTGGACAAAGGCTACCCATAAGGGATTCAGAATGCTGTGCATATACATCAGATCATTTGCAGCCCTAACGGGAAATTTCCACCACTTAAATCGGCTTTTATCAGTTCCTACTTAGAATACTTTGCTTTAGCCTAATCTCTTGCTTAATGCAGGTTGAGTTGACAACGGGACTGGTTTTTATGATTGACACTAGGATGCTTCGTAGACTAAGGCGTGTACTGTATCCCGAGATATCACTTAGGTGTAAGGGCGATTTGACCTTTACCACATATTTCCTTGTCAGATTGGTCCGGACTTACATCACTCTTCCCTCCCAGCTCGTTCGCCGACCCTTCGTAGGCACCCAAGGAAGCTGCGCAATTCTCGATCCGATCGAATGGGTGCTTATATCTTGTAATCCCTTAGGCTGATTGACTCTTGAAACGCTCTGCCTGAGGCTGTAGTATTGCCACCGATGTTTAGAAGGTTTGAGCACCGACTTAACGCCTTCAGTATACGGCTACAGCTCTTTTTCATTTTCTTACTCTTCTCCATGTAGTCTTCCTTACAGCTTTCCGGTTTCATTCCCTTATCCTCTTTATTTCTTGTACTTGCTTTACATAGTTGCTGTTTTATTTCAGGCACCTTTTCTTCCGTTATGTTCAAGTCCAATTGTGACCGTAACAGTAGGAAGATCCCGTCTTCACTGGCATATGCACTCAGTTGCAATCCACCA
>OX104063.1:116171409-116318537 GCA_944474145.2 Dicrocoelium dendriticum | reverse complement strand
ACTACCAGCATCTCCTTTCTTTTCCACCTATCCCTCTAACTACCCTCCCAACCCGATTGCTAATCTTCCTTCTATAGTTCCCAGTTTAATTGACACCAACCGAAGTAACCGTGGAGTCACAGCATCTACATCCACCTTCTCGTAACACTCAACGGACGCCTATCGGCAACAGTCACTCATAAGGCCACGCTGTCCCGTTACCCTGGCGGCGTTCAACGTTCGCGCTATAAGACAAATAGGTCAACAAGCTGTACTCGCACGTCCGTTTGACATTCTGGGTATTTACTTGTGCTGCTTATCCGAAGCTAGGATGAATGACTGTTGAAGTTGTTGAAATAACTGCACAAGGCTTGTCCTCTCGCTATTGGTTGTACGAGTCCGAAAACACTGATGCGTCAGTCGCTGATCAAGTTGGGATAGGTATCGCATTCAGCCTCAAGACTGAGTGATCGTTGGTTGAATTGATTCCGGTGAACAGCCGTCTGTGCGCAGGCCGTTTGACGGCATCAACTAAGGTTGATTCACGAAGTAGTACAATACGCTGTTTGTTTGTGGTTTCCGTTTACGCTTCCACCAACTGCATTTCTGATACTGCCAAGGACACATTCTACCACGTACTGAACACGCTGCTACGCAGTGCTACCATTTCAGGTATCATAATGCTTGCAGGGGATACGAATGCAAATGTAGGTCGTCTCGGCTTCTCAGAAGCTCAGCCAGGTGGTAACTATGGGCTTAACTCCAACCGTACGGACAACGGCGAGCGTCTTTTGCAACTGTGTTCGGAGCACCAGTTGTTTCTTAGTGGCACTGCTTTTAGACACAGTAGGCACTGAACTGCCACTTGGCGTCCTCTTGTAGCTGACCGGCGATGGACCCAAATTGACCACCTTCCCATAAGGTACAGGTGGCGTGGTTCCCTCTTGGATTGCCACTCGTACTGGCATACCTGCGTCCACTTTGATCATGTCTTGGTAGGCTGTCGTTTCTCCATGAGCTTTGCTGGTAGGCGCACCAAGCATCTCCGATTGGCACCTACAAAATTGTCTAAGCCCTCGGTAAGGATGCACTGCATGCCGAACTTTTGCTGTCTTCTGCTAGTGACACTGAGCTTCAGTGGAATAGGATGTCGGCCGCTAAGCACGACGCTGGAGCATTTGCTTCTGGTACTGTCAATCATCACCGCATCAATCACTGGATATCTGAGAGGTCGGTGAGCCCGTTGGAATCCAGAAGGCGAAGTTTACAAATCGAGGCCAGAAACCGCTGACAGCCAGTGTAGCTTGGCACGTGTTTGTGCTATCATGGATGAGGGCAGTATCGTCAGCCAAATCAGCCAGCTCGGAGAACACCGGCATACCCTCATCCGCATCCCGGGCTAGAAATATTCACGAATTTCTATACTCCAATTTAGGAACTCGTTCGCCTTGGAGCAGCTGCACGCCTTTCCAGTCGTGTTCTGTGAACGCGATCTTTGTAAATTCGTCAGTAGCCAAGTCAGGGAAGAAAGTTGACAGCACGTATCCTTGTCCTACACAAGTGTAGGTATTGAAGCGGGGGGGGGGAGACAGTTTGCCGCTAGCTCTCATTTTGCTTGAGCTATACGCGTAAAGCGCTCGAATAATATTAATATACTCTTTAATACCGAATGTAAGTCGATATTTGAACGATTTTTCCTTTCTGCACACGTGGTGTCGGCGTGTAAAATAGTTATTCGGCTTTTGAAGGTCACATGCAAAATCTACCCACGAATTCCCTATACAGCTTTGCTCCAATCTCCCCTCATCACCGCTAGTGACGGGCGGTATTCCATATGAGCTTTGAAGTGCCTCATTTATTCGTATGGTGTGCCGTGGCTGTCTAACCCACTGCACTAACTTTTTCTCAACTGCAGGAAACATGACTTTTCTACTACGTGTTACTTTCTTGCTTACAAGCATTAGTGACAGTTCTACCTTTTTCTTTCGCCATTCTGTCATTTGCTATACATTCACGATGAAATGGTGTGCAACTACAAAATCATCGGATTGTTCGGCAAACGCGATAACTTTTCATTTAAAGCCAGCAACATGTGCGCATCGTTTCTGTTGTGACATTTTTTCCACTTTTCAACGATGTTAGATGATCGTACGAAATGAAGACATTCCCATGTGGATCTTGTGACGTCACGTTAGCGCTATTTTGATTAGCGAATCGGAAGCGTTTATACATTGTGCTCATCACAACTGACCAGATTTCGCTGAACTCACTCAAGTGAGAGCAAGCATGAGAACGCCAAAATCGTGGAGGAACAATTTCGTTTCTTTTTGCTGCTTTTTTGGGTCGCCTAAAATAGGGACTTACGACTTTGGACAAATTGGATATTGCGAAGTTATACTGTCGGCCTATCCATGGACGGACTTATATTCTCTTATATACGGCGTTTTTCTGGCACCTTTCCTGAGTAGACAGTCCCAAAAGGCACATCGATCAACCAAGTGGAAGGCACCTTTGGTGTCAAGGTATACGACAACAGTGGGCCGCCAATATATGTGACTGTGCTCCAACGATTGACGCAAAGTGAAGATGTGATTGATGCAGCCTCGACCTCAACAAAACCCGGCTTGATCCTCACGAATCTAGTCAGTCTGTGAAGTATTACAGGCAAGCAATTTGCGGGCGATGGAGATCAGACTGATTGCTCTGTGGTTGCCGCATTCTGAACACGAGCCTCTCTTTAAATTGGTACTATAAGGGAGCGGTTTCAGTCTGTCGGGACAGTTTCCTGCTCCCACACTTTCACTAGTAACTGGTGCAACTCGTCAACAAGAACCGAGCCCCGGGTTTCAAAGTGTGCTTAATGAAAATCATCTGGTCTCGCGGTTCTATTCAGCTTCAGCAGTCCGATCTTACGTTCGACTTTTGAGCGGTGTATCCAAGGGGGGAGCCGAGGGAGCAGGCGATTTGCGGCCGGCGAGAAATCTGACGATATCAGCCGGGCAAATTGTTCAGCCCAACTCTCCAAACGTTTTGACGAATTGTGAATACGCTGTCCACTCTCATCACATGTAGTTTCACTAATACCAGGTTTCCTGCCGCCCGTTTTCCGCATCAGACTTAATGGAGCGCACACGGAGATCACAAACAAATTGTATCTATCATCTGCATGAGTCCGAATGCTGAACTTCACTCAGTCGATTGTTAATCCGGAAGCGGTCCAGCAGCGCGGCCTTGGATTTGCCACATCAGTAGTTATGGACTCCAAAGTATGCACAAGACCAGGCTGTTATACAATCTACATAAGTGTCAGTATGGCAGATATAACAAAAACCGAGTCCGTATAAGGGCCACTGGTTGGGATCTATGGGCATCGTTAAAATTATCGTAGTTGGATTATAGAAATTGGAATCAGTAGGTAACGGAAAACAGTGTTTGTTAGCACATTAACTGGTGGCGCGTGAAGAGGGTACATTAGTATCGGAAACAAGAGTAGTTGTGCGCGGCGTAGTAGTTGGACGGTCTCCGTTTTTTCAGTGGACATGTTAATATCTGGTTGCTCAAATCATCATTCATCATCATTATACACATCAGCTAGAGGTGGGAAAACACCTCCACTATTGGTTTCTCAAAACGAAATATTGATTTGCCTTAGGGGATACTACAACCGAGAATGGATTCCCATCGGACGGTTTTTGTAATCTCTTTAGGGGATTGTTGGCACTGATCTACTTCAATTGACCTTGGCTGGATTCACGGTTGGTTTTTATTTCACGTACCCACAAATCGGTCTCACCCCAACGGATTTTGCCTTGTTTGATTGGTAGTGGGATCTTATATTCCTTCAGTATTTTGGAATTACTTTCTTCCATGCTCTGGACAGTGCACGTTGCAGTTATCGTATGAATGTTTGTTATGAATAAATTGTCTGTACTGTGATAAACCCATATCAGACGGATTTAAGTTATTCAGCTGAACAATCAGTTGTGATTACCCGTGTATTTTTGTGCTTAGTTCCATCTGTCAGCTTTTTGGCAGAATCTATGCTCTAAGACCTCTCAGATAGTACTGTTTTATCTGCTTGTTTTCTATGACCGCAGGTAAATGCCAATTGGCATTGGTTTCTATTGACACGCTTATTCCAAATGAATCGTTATTCAGATGCCTGAATCTCAGGATTTCTCAAAATGCTCTATGAGTACCGGGACTCTGATCCAAGGCACGGGGACCGATATTCCTAGAAACGGTTTTCTCTTACCTTCCAACACGGTCTATGACTTACGGAAATCGAAACTTCGAGCTTCAAAGAAATTTGAAGTTTGGCCGCTTATTTACGGCACTGGAATTGGGACCGCCGTTGTTTTACTGTCATCTTTCGTAATCCACATAAACGCTAGACAGCTCTTCCACCTATATACTCGGAGCCATTTTTGGTCTACCTTGTATGCTCCAGTGCTTTTTTCTGGCGCCTTATATTGGATAAGCTTTGAGGGCCTGATAACCCGACGTGTCTTGACCAGGACTTCTTTTGATGTTGAAGGGTATGGCGATTGTGACCTTTGTTTGGAGGTTCGTGGCTCATTGATCCAGGTTAGTGCCAACGTCATAATGCATCTCGAGGTTTTTTCATCATCAAGTTCAACATCAATGGTCCGTGGTGTCGAACATGTCTTTGCTTTATCTTTCTTGATTCTACCATAACTAAATATTTTTGTTACTTCATGTAATGTAAGACTACACCCAGGAGACCTATTGACTTTTGCGCATGCCCGTGCATTGTAGACATTCAGACAAAATGTCTAAGTAATCCTGTTGTAATAAACATCGTCAGTGTCCAGGGACTCGGCACATCACCATTTGAAATTTTTGACAAAACAATGTTTGATTACCAGGTTTATCGTGAGCAGGATGGAATATTCGGTTCATGAGAATGATTCGCATCATATGGTCCTGAAATTAGTGCCATCGTCCAAATCTCTAACAGAAAGTTGGCCCATGTTCCAATTATCTTTTTGTCGCTGAAACTCGCTTAGTACGCCTCAGTATATCTGCTAAGAACCTAGATCGACTTTACTTTTACCCTATGGGCATTGTTACTACGCTCCTTTCATTGCTACTCATTGGCTGTTAATTTACTAACGAAAAACGAGTTGCATAAGTCAGGGTGAGTACAATCACAATGCTACTATTACTAACAATAATACTAATACTACTACTACTAATAATAATAATAATAGCACTACGTATATTTTCTGATTGTACGAGGAGCTGTACCCGGAATAGGGACAGATCATTAATGCAATAATGAACATTCTCGTGCATGAGTGATGCAGGTGTTCTAATGCGTCTGTGCCATTATGGCATTCTGAAATATTTTTTGTTGGCGCTGAGTCTTGTGTTGCAGCTTTTCTCACTGGCCATATATGCTTTGGCTCATCTTGGAAGAACTCATGTTCCCGATGAAAATGTAGTCACTATAGAGTTCTGGTTTGGAAAATCCCCATGCTTAATGCGAAATGTTCTTGCATTAGTGCAAGTCTTGGTAGTATTTGGTAGGTGATCCTATAGGACAGCGTATATTAGGAAAAGGTAGGTTGAATAGCTGTCCTGGCACAATTAGTTTACAAGTCTTGTTGCGAAGCCACCGAGTGAAGTGGTGTTGCAGTTCTAATGTAGACAGATAAGTGTGTATTTTGTTTGAGATTGTGCATGAGCACCAAGTTATGTTTCAGCCGTCCCAACCAAAGACGCTCCAGGTTAAGCCGCTGGCAACGCTCCTGACGGCTCAAACTGGACGCTTTACTAAACAAACGTTTAACGAATGACCTTTGTATGTTTTCCAGAGCTTTTCTGTCATCTATTCGTGTGGTTCCATAGACGATGCTACAGCATTCAAGGATGGGAAATGTGAGGATTTCGTAAAGTTCGATTTAGACATGGACTACGTGGATTTTCTCGCATATGTTAACTGTTATGTTTTTGGTTTCCTTTACTCAACCACAGTGTAAACACATGGAAGGTGAGAAGACGAACAAGCACTGATGCAAGATGTATCTTCGTGTGGGAAAGTCCGGGAATATTGAACGTGGTACAATGGAAAGAAAAGAGCTTCGCAGTCCAGGATAGGATCAGTGGCAAGCTGAAATGAAGGAAAATATAGTTGTAGTTAATGAACATAAGTGTCAACAAAGGGAATGAATTCGTTTAAAGATAGCCCTCTTAAAATTTCCCCTTGGGTCGGATGTTCGTATGGTTGCTGTTGTGGATCCAGCTGCATAGGCACACGCTGCCGTCTGATATGATCTATCCCTTATCTCGGTGTGTACTCGACTGTATGGATTGGCCCGATGACCTAATCCGGGGGCTTGAGCCTCAGCAAGAGCTCAAAAATATCCAGGGGAATGTCAATAGGAAAAGTACGGCAGTGAGGCATTGTTGTTTAGCAAGGGGACGAACGCAACTAGTTGGCATGGCGGACCCATATTGAGGAGTGTACATCTACTTCATAGGTAACCTGGCTCGTGCGGCCTATACTCAGATCCTGGTCAGTTGTAAATAAGTGGTAGAATACGTGGATTTTTTAAAAGGCTACCATGAAACCGGGCATTCAGACCCTTGGAAATAAATACTGCAGTTACCCTTGTGCCTGTGAGCAATTTAAGCAGCTAGTGTTCCTAGGTATACCTCAGCATTTAGAAAGTTCTTTCTTTAGCAGAGTCAATAAAGTGTACTCCTAAAGCTGTTCATTGAATTTATCATGAGAAAAGTTCAGTCACTGGGCAAAGTTAATGAAGTCACGAACTTACTTCTTCACCTAGGATATACTGATAGCAACTCTAATCTGGGAGCATATAACATAAGCTTCTGGCTTAAGGAATCATCGTCATCAACGGTAGTACATCAGCTATTTGAACGGATGCTAGTCTGCCGTACAACTACGACGACTTACAGAACGAAATACAAAAAGAGGGAAAGAAGGGGGACCTAGCGTGCAACTTTAATGCCCTAAACAACCATTCAGGATCAAGGCGCCTACTGCTTATGAAAGTAACAAACAATCGCTGACAGCTGGCTATCGTGTAAAGATAAGGCGGCATCGGTGCGATTGCTCCTTTGTGGCTTTCACTGACCCGTGTCATAATCAGTCAGTATCTAGCAGATTACTCAGCACCAAGCACATTACAAACAGACGATCCCTCAACGAGACGACAGCAGACACGCCACTGCTACTGACTGCGAGCCATGTCCTGTGACATCTGGACCCAAACACAAGGCGGGTCACGTGGACTGTAGCCAGGAAGGCGAGACGGACTGGCGGTACCGAGTTTGATTGCCAGTGACTTCATTTCCTGCTGCTAAGTTAACGTTTGCCAACATTGAGCCTTGCGCTACCCCACATCTGACAAACGAAACAAGGCCCTCCTCAGTAAGCGGTGACCAGGCATAGATAGTACGTGCTGAAACCGACGCAACTGATTCAGCTCTATCTGTTGTCCTAATGAATTAGCCTCCTCATCACTGCTTAGCACTCGCCTACGCACATCATCGTTGCGGACACACTGGTGCCATCCGACACCAGCAACGCTTCGCAGATCGCGATGATCAAAGACTTGACTACGTCGCGGTTCCTCAGATCGAAGTAGCCAAGTCTCAGTTCCATAGACTAGGAAGGCCCTCTCTTTGGCCTTGTAGACACGGCGTTTCAGACCGAGAGGACCCATTTCTGACCCTACGGATTCAAAGACTGTTTTAGCTCTTGCAATGTCCGAACTGATTTTAGTGCTTATGTGCTAATCTTGACTGATCCAGCTGCCACCTCAAGGGAATTAATCAACAGCCTTGAGTTCCTCGACATTAAGGTGGCATCAGGTGGCTAATGGTTCTGTAACAGCACTTTGCATTTTGTGGGTGCGAAGCGCATGACATGTGATGGGACCACGCTTGAGAGGTTATTCCGGGTTGGTTGGTCTCCCCCAACATCGTTAAACAGCGTGGCAATACCATCCGTGCAATCTTAATCTGTTTTAGTAGTACTTATTGCGTGAATGAATTGAGACGCGCAATCTCAACGTGGACTGCAATTCGCATTGTAGTTAACCTTGACCATCCGATCACTGGACCCTAACTGATGAAGCTGCTGTATATTTGCTTTTGCCCGCCTGAAAACCTTGCCTTTCCACCTGGGTTGATCTTATTAGGTAGTAAGAAAACACAATTGCAAAGAGATCTCTTTTCGGTAACTCACGTCAGGCAAATACGTTTACAAGGATAACTGGGATACGCATAAGCTAATAAAAGCTGAAACGAAAGTAGAGGTGAGTTTGAATTTATTCATACAGAAGTTAAGTTGATCGGGCTAATCGCTAAACCTTGTGTTATCGATGAGGGCTGACCTTATTTGACCCCACTTGACACAATTCGCTGATCACTTCGCGAAGCAAATTGGGTCAGCCGGAAGTGATGCCACCTTTGGTCTCGTCAATGTTCCATGCTGATGGATCCTTATCACGGCCACGGCAGTGCGAGAGATCGCAGTAGCACCCTCTGCTTGCAACGTTCCGGTTGCGTTAACTTGATCGCTATTAATTCCGCAATCTTAACGAGGCGTCACTTAACCCCCCCCCCTAGGATATCGTTTTGACACGGTGTAAAAGACGTTGAAAGCATCATTAGTCAGAATTTCGTGTCCACTCTGAACCAGATGTTCAAGGATGGAACTTCTGATACTTCCGGCAATACCTTTTCGTAGAGACCCGGGGCAGTGCTCAGCTATCCTTGTTGACAGACGCGTAAACGTATGTCCTAGGTACTTAGCACCACAGGTGTAAGTAAACTGATATACCACGTACGATTCGGACTTGGCCGGTAATCTGTCTTTAAGGCGCTGAGTAATAAATGGAGTGGTCTCAGCAAGAACATGTGAATTTGCGCCTGGGTATGTTCTTCTCACTGCAGTGGAAAGTAGTCTGTCCAGTAGATGGAAAGCGATGTCACCGTTAAACGGAGCCGTGAGAAACGCATCCATTTTTGGGACTGTGATGACAGGTTCACTGCGTTCACAAACAACAGCGTGTTTTTGATAAAAGAGGAGGGATAACCGTTTGAGAACAGCGTTTTAAATATGGGTTCCTTCTCGTCTGCTAGCGTCTCCGGGCTGCAAATTTTGGGGGCTCGGTAATACATGCAGCGGACCAAATTACGTTTATACCTCAGAGGCACGAAACTCAGCAAGTTCGTGTTTTGTCCAACCCAAGAATCCTTCCAGAAGACCCTTGTCTCAAGGCAGCCGTCTTCTCGTCCCACCAGTAGTACGTATAGGAAAGACAGCTTTCCTTCTTTTTCGATTTCTTTGGTGTGCACCGTTGTTGATCGAGTAAACCAACTAAATCAGCCTTGAAATCACAGAGAACAAACGTGTTCTCCATATACTTGCAGTAGAAATCTAGTGAAACAATAACAATTTGGGTAGGACCACATTCAAGCTTTGCGAGGATGACGTCGACGAGAAGAGGTCCTAGAGGCGAATACTTAGCAACTTCGTCAATCTACCGATAATAAGTTCTGTCAAACAGGAACTGTCTGTTAAAGGTGCATCACAGGATTAGTCCCTTCAGTTTCGGCACTGGAATACCAACATTTATTTGTTTCTCAGTTCTGTTGACGGTCTCTATCAACGGGACGTTGATGAAAAGTGGTTCCACATCATATGTGAGCATCACTTTACCCTCTACCTTCAAGTCTAACTTTTCTAACAAATTCAAATGTATCTCTTAGAGGGTGTATTGATAGTGCATTACGTACGGCGTTCCAGTAATTCGACATGCCATTCTGCAACAGTGTGGAAAGCGGAAGCCGATGTATCAATTATAGGACATAAGGGGACATGCGGCTTGTGTACTTTAGGTAAACCATAAAGCTGGGGTGGCTGCGAGCCAACAGAAGTTAATTGATCAAATCTAGAGTCATTTATCATGTGCAGCTGTTTTAATTCTTTCACGACTTTCGTAACTTTCGTTTCATCTTCTGCGGCCCTGTCCTTTTGGACTGTAACACACATGAGCTTGCTTGAATCTTGCAAACTAACGTGAATTTTGGCGATATATTCGGTTTCGTCCATTAACACCCATCCCGATCCTTTATCTGGTCTAGGATGAATGGGATCAGGATTCGATCGTAAATTTCTAATTGCTTCTCGATGTTTCGTGGTCAGGATGTTTGACGACCTGTTCTCGTAACGTAGGTACTGTTGACAGAGATATACCAATGTGGTTTTAAAAGAGTCTCGGGCAAAGGAAGACGTGGGTGTTAATTCAGTGAGTTGGTACATTAGGTTTTCAAACTGGGTTTCTAGGTAGAGTTGACCGCAAGTCGGTTGAGTGAAGCAAAATTTCGGTCCGAAACATAAAGCTTCCAGCTGCAGCTGATTCAGTGGTATACTGGATAGGTTGTATACATATCTTCCTGGATTCATTATATATCAAAGTGCGCTGACATCCGGGCTGAGTAAGCGCCCACTGAACACCGTCGAAGATCACTGGTTGCATATAAGTCAAACGTTGCTATCAGCAGGCATGTCTTCATGTGGCAAATCAAATTTCTAACCTGGACATTGGTCCCCTAAAAATTCTCCGGAACTTATGGATGCTCGCCGACTTATTCCGGCTGGAAGCGAATACAATGAGGCTCGCAAAATCTCAGGGTAAAACTGCGTGCTAGCCTGAAGAAAGACTGCGAAGCCTGGTGGTCTCATCGTCCCTCGGAGATGGAAATAGCTCCTGCTGTAAGTTATTCCATCTGATACGGGAAACAGACAGCAGGAGACCTGGTGTTAGCGAGACCATACGTGACGAGAGTGGGCAACCAATCGACAGCCTGCTAAAATGCTTGGAGCATTGGGCCGAACACATTGCAATTCAACTTAACCAACCTGAGTTATCGCTTTCTTCTTCGGGCATTGAGTGCCCGTCTCCTTGGGCCGTCTCCTTCGCTCCGCTCTCACGCGCAGAAGTCGAACGTGAGATCAGACTGTTGAAATTGAATAAAGCCACAAGGCAGATAGAATTCTCCCATCCCTCTTCAAATTCGGGGGATCTGCTCTAGTAGATCATTTACACGAATTGCTAGTGAAATTTTGGGGGCAGGAGACTGTCCCGACAGACGAGCTGCTCCGTCATAATCCAAATTTTCAACGGAGACTCCCGTTCGTAATGCGGCAATCATAGATGGGTCAGTCTGATCTCAATTGCCTCTAAATTGCTTACGTCTGTCATTCTCCACAGACTGACTGGCACTGTTGAAAGCCAGATTCGTGAAGAGCAAGCCGGATTTCGTCGAGGTCGGGGTTGCATCGACGACATCTTCACCTTGCGTCAATTGTCGAAGCACCGCCATGTTTATTAGCGACCCACCGTTGTCGTGTTTCTTGACATAATAGGTGCCTTCGACTCAGTCGATCGACGTGCCCTTTGTGACTGTCTGCTGAGGAAAGGTGTGCCTGATGAATATATAAACATTATCAAAGCGCTGTACGCGCACAGTTCGGGCAGAGTGAGGGTTTATGGCAGTCACCACCCTTCAGTATCACCAGCGGTGTGAGACAGGGTTGCTCGCTGTCACCTTTTCTCTTTAATTTCGTTATTGATGGAGTCATGGAAACAGCGTTCGCTGGACACGACCTAGAAGATGTGGAGCTACTTCCTGGTGAGCGACTTTTTGACTTGGGGTATGCGGACGGTATGGCCCTAATCTGTGACAGTTTCCGAACATGCCAAGCAGCAATGGACCGATTAGCACTGGATATCTATCATTTTTGACTAGGCTTTGCTCCATCGAAATGCGAAGTAGTTCTCCAAGATTGGCAGGGACCCATCCCTTCGCTAACGCTTTGTGATGATCTGCAAGAAGTCGGTCAGAGATTCAACTACCTGGGCAGCTATATTAGCGCCCGTGGGATTAAAGTTGAGGTTACGAACCGTATAGCAAAAGCTTGAGGCGCTTTTGTCAATCTCCGCCACCTGTGGTGAAGACTCGCCATTACCCTCGCCCTAAAGGGCAGAGTTTATAACACAGCCGTCCGTTCAACCTTCCTGTACGGTTGTGTAACCTGGCCCATCAGGTCGAGGGACATAAAGAGGCTCGTACTATCCGGTCATCGCTGCCTTCGCAGCTTAGTTCATCTCTGATGGGAGCACCGCGTGAGTATTGAATGTGTTCGGCGTCGCGTATTAGGTGCAGGAAGGCAAGTGAACCGCTCAGCACCATTATATCAGGCACCAGGCTCCGATGACTGGGCCACGTGTTGCGCATGCCAGTACACTGACTCCCGCGAAGTGCGTTGTTTGCACGGCCGTGGTCTGGTTGGAAGAGGAGGATGGGAGGCCAAGCGATGACTTGGTCGAGAGAAATGAAAACCCTCACTTCGTAGTTGGCGTTGGTTGGTGCATCCCGACTACCTGGCTGGGGTCTTAAGGACGATGAACACGTTTGGTTGGACACACTTGCAGATATAGCTCGGAGCCGGCCCCAATGGCGTTTGTGTTGTGAGTTCCTTTGTCCATCCCCCTCCTTCTTAGCATCCCCCTCCATTCACGATCTCACTCGTTAGGCATAATATAACTTTTTGCGGCACGATAGCTGGCTGTTAGCTCTCCGGAACGATGTCCATCCGTTACTGGGGACTCAGCCGGCGTGCCACTGTATTTTCCCTTGTCTTTTGTGTTGCGGCACAATAGCTTTGTTTTCCACCTGCAGCTAGCGTGCATAATGAATGAATGAATGGATTCCTTGGAAATTTTTGTTATGGTTTAGTCGGATGTAAGCTTTTAAGAAGCTTCAAGTGTTTTCTTCAACTTTTGAGCAGATTTCTTTCATGTATTGCTTAAAAGAATCTCGTTGAACGGTACAATGCTCTTCGACACTAGGTTGGTAAAGTGCACAAACTCGCTCCAGCTCTGTTATTCGGGACTGAACAGCTTCCATCAGATTGTAAGCATGTCGTTTAAAGGGACTTTGCAGTCGGACGCACATGACATTGCCTAAGAGATTTCCAGTAGGATCTGGGATATTGATCGCGTTGCACACTCTTGTATAAATCTAATTTCCATCTTTGCTTCTGCAAGCCTAGCGTTAAACTTCGAGCATTTGTTGAGGTTAGCAAACGCTGCGGACTACCTGCTCTTTTTCAACTCGTTGATAATGTCTATACGGATGTAGTGATTGCTATCATCGAACCCGGACCATTGAGATTTTATCTGAAACATCTTCACTGCCACCCTTAAACGGTGCGGTTTCAAGGTAGTCCAGCCAGTAGCCCGAAAAAGATTGTACTTTGATCGCGTTTCGGAGCTCAGACATCCAATCTGAAGTGCTGGGACCTATAACTAAGCTTATGTCTATCTTCACACGGTCCCTTTGAAAATCCGCGTCACAAGCATTTTTTGAAGAATTTTGGCAAGTCGGACAAACATAGGCAATACGTATCTGATATTTTAGATATTGAATTTGTTCTGGTTGATAACTAGATATGATTAGTAATAATATATGAAGGTATGCGTTAAAGGCATCGTGATGCAATCGGCACAGTCCTTTAAACTGATGACGGAGCTACTGGATCGTTAGCTTTGTTTACCTTTAATCTTTGCACATCTCTGTGGACATCACATCGATCAAACAGGATAGTTGGTTTTGAGCTCGTAAAGGAGGGTAGGTAGGATGTACTTAATGAACCGGGGCTGAGCTCAACATTGAGTTTGTCCACCTCTGCTCTACCTCCTCTCTATCTGCATCGCTTTTACTGTATAGTTGCTTCAGAAGCCTTTCCATAGATCGCGACTGACTAAAATCGCTTCGATGTACTAGCCGTTACTCTCGTTATTTCGGCTTTTGTTGGTGAAGTCAAACTTATCTAACTGTAAGCTCGTTCTTTTATTCAAATTTTTAAGCAGCAGTGAGGAAAATCAGCTTGCGCGTAAATTGTTTATTTCGGTTGAACCGCACGAGTCGTAATTGAAAGTAATGCGACTTGTGGTGTACTAACATTAAACAAAAAAGGCATTAGCAGCACCCCGGTACGCAGTACCGACGCTTCGCTGCATCACAACCACCACAGGTTGCACTTGGGCTAAGGACACTGCGAAGGTCGTGCTATCCCTACGAATGCTGGAACCCGTGCAGTCAGCTTACAAGGCAAGTTTGTTACCTCGGGCCGGCACGTTACGTCACCAAAAATTGAAAAATCCGTTTTGAAAAGCATCAGTTCCCATCTGGTGCTACTCTTCGTAGAGCAGTTACGCCGTTTAGTGGTTTTGTAGGGTCGTTTATTCAGTACGACGCAACTGGCTATACTGGAAATGGTGAGACATAATTTTAGGCCGCAGTGATCACGATTGCTCAGCTGAGGACCTTTTTGTTGTGGCAAACAACTACATTTTGTTTTTACAGACAGCATTCAGCTGCGTGTTTTTTCTGTAGAGGCAGCCACTATTTTTACCAGACCGATTCATGGATGTCATATCGCTTTTATTGCAGCCACTAGCCACGATGCAAATCGAACGTTTTACTTTCAGCTGTAATGTCGAAGTAACTTGGTTCTCAATAGCTCCAACCCCGGCTCGGATGTGTCAGTTGTTATCTAAACTCGACGACGACCGATTGAGAGTGACTTAGGAAATTTGGCTTGTATTCGTTAAGGTGGCAGCTTATAGAGTTTGCTGGGTATATGAACACATTAATTGAACCGCATCAACCTTCGTGCGTAAGTGATGACGCCTCCGTCCCGCTACTGGGGCTTCACTGGGCTGTCAAATCTAATAGTGAGGTGGCCCTCTAGTTGAGTAGCTCCACCTTCCGCATCAGGACGCAACAAAATATCTTGTGTTATCGTGCTAATAGTATTTACATAGTCACTGCACAGTCGTCATGAGGTCGAAAGTTGTACAAAGAAGCGATCTCACATCACTGGATAGTATCCACTGAACTTATGCCTTGTGGACAGAGCAACGGCTGAGGTCGCGATGAGGTCAGGATGACAGCTTGTTACCAATACGTTCCCTATTAACACGATGTCTTATTGACTTTGTGGTCTTCTTTGAAACGTATATTCCGCGCATTATCACGTAACTTCGCTATAAGTTTGATGGGGTAGGACCACGTGATTGATCCTGACATCATCATCATCATCATCATCATACACGTTAGCTAGAGGTGGGAAACACCTCAGCTACTGTGCCGCAATACAAAGAAAAAAGGAGAGAAAGAAAAAAAACAACTGGTGAGAGCTGGCTGAGCTACCGGTAACGGATAGGCATCGTTCCGGTAAGCTACCAGCCGGCTGCTGTGCACCCAAAAAAATTATTATGCAAAATTATATAAGGCTAAGTAATGGGTTGGAAGGGGAGGCTAAGAGGGATGGGATGGGACAAAGAAACTCACAGCAGGAACGCCACTGAGGTCGGCTCCTACCCATATCAGCAAGTGTGTCCAACCAAACGTGTTCATCGTCTTTCGGACCCCAACCAGGGAGCCGAGACGCTCCAACCGAGGCCAGCTCAGAAGTGAGGGTCTTCATTCCTCTGGACCAAGTCATCGCTTGGCCACCCCTCCTCTTCTTCCATCCACCCCCGGCGCGCAAACAACACACCTCGCGGAAGTCGGTGGGCTGGCATGCGTAACACGTGGCCGAGCCATCGGAGCCTGATGCGTGAAATAACGGTGCTGAGCGGTTCAGTTCCTTTTCCTGTGCCATAAACAAGGCGTCGAACACGCTCGTTACTCACGCGGTGTTCCCACCAAACGTGAGCTAAACTACGAAGGCACCGGTGGTCGAACGTAACTAGCCTCTTCAGGTCCGCTGCTTTAAGCGGCCAGGTTTCACAACCGTACAATAGGGTCGAACGTACTGCTGCATTGTACACTCTACCCTTCAGGACAAGAGTGATGTCGCGCCGGCGCCATAAGTGGCGAAGGTTAGCAAAAGCGCCCCGAGCTTTTGCTATACGATTCGTGATTTCATCTTCAATCCCGCAGGCGCTGATATAACTTCCCAGGTAGTTGAATTTTTGAACGACTTCTAGCTGATCCCCACTAAGGGCCAGCGTAGGAGGCGGTCCAGACCAATCTTGGAGGAACGCTTTGCACTTCGAGGGTGCGAAGCAAAGCCCGAAGTGACGGACAGCTAGTGCTAATCTGTCCAGTGCCGCTTGGCACGTTTGTGAGCTGTCACAGATGAGGGCAATATCATCAGCATACTCTAAATCAAGAAGTCGTTCTCCTGGGAGTAGCTCCACACCTTCCAAGTCGTGTCCTGTGAACGCGATTTCCATGACTTCGTCAATAGCGAAGTTGAAGAGGAAAGGTGACAGCGGGCATCCTTGTCTCACGCCGCTGGAGATATTAAAGGGCGACGACAACTTGCCGTAAGCCCTCACTCTGCCCGAGCTACGAGCGTATAATGCTCGGATAATATTCACATATTTCTCAGGTACACCTTTCCTGAGTAGACAGTCCCAAAGTGCATGTCTATCCACCGAATCGAATGCACCTTTGATATCGAGGAACACGACAACGGTGGGCCGCCAATATATGTGACGGATTGATCCTGACAACAGTGATACCAAACCAAATGCCCACATACATTTTGAAACCCACAGCAGGTAGCGCAGCACAGTATTTGAATGAGAACATCAATGATAAATTTTAACACCCCACCTGTGTTTGTTGTTCCCTACTTGTTTTTGGTTGCTGTTTCATTTTATCGCTGATTTCAAACCGGTAATTCTCCTCCATTTATTTCCCTCCATCAAGATGGGTTGCGGTTGTCTTCTTCCTGGATCACTGTCCTATTTAACTTGCACCCTCGCTGCACTACATGAGCGAACGTATCCGATCCCAAGTCTCGGTAATCCGAAAGAAGTGTGGTCCACAGTGAAGCGCTTCTGTCGTGGGCTTCGCACCACTGGTTCTGCGCTTCTTCTAGCGCACTGTGTAATGGGCTCGCTGTTAGCTGGATGTATGATCAAAGCGAACCAGAAGGCATTGAAAGAAGAGAAACAGTTGCTCAGCAATTTTGGAGAACTATCTGCTCCTAATGAGTGAAACGACTTTACTGCGCTTTTACTGCTTCTGCTCCCTATGTATTATATTCAGTTCTTTTTTGTGCACAAATATAGCGTTTCCTTTTGGCTTATCTCAAAATGCATTGCTTGCATTACGTTTGCTTTGGATGCAATCTTTCATTTTGCTGAATCCATCGTAGATTTCCTCTATATGAAATAATGAATCATTGTTGACGTGTGGTCCTTTTGTCTGCGACGCACGCCAACTGGTGGTTAGACTGCTGAATACAACACCACGCGCATCGGTTGTTTGCTTTGGGCCTACGTCCATACATTTCCTCTTACTAACCCCCAGAATCACACTTCACAGCTCATTGTGATTGAATCTCAAGCTCATTTTGACGTGTGTCGTACAAGGTGTCCGCTCTATCGGACTAGGCCGATTTTTTTGAGGTGCTGTGGCTGTATCTATCATGTTATCTGTTGTAATCGCATCTGCTTACGTACTCATGCTTATCCGGTACAAAATCTGTCGGCCCTAGCCTTGTAGTCTGTCGGCGCGGCTTCGTAGCTGGGTGCGGGCACGACGACCCTCGCAATATCCTAGCCCATGTGCGACCAATGGGGGTTGTGCGGCAGCGAACCATCTGTACTGCGCACCGACGTGCTGCCTATCATGTGTCACTGGCGATTCTGGTCGGCTCCCCCACTTTGACGGGTACTGGTGGCTGCAGTTAGTTTGGTAAGATGGCACTGGTCCTGACTGTGCATCAAACCTCAGAATCACTATAGCGACGTGCCGTGCACTTTTCACTTATCTAGGACTGGTTCTTTGCTCCATTCCGAAAGTTTGCTCTTGCACTAATGAAATAGATCGTCTCATCCGATGTACTGCGATTATTATGGTACCCAGAAAGGAGGTTCGCTTGTAGATCGAAAATAATCTTTCCTTTTCAAGGCAGTAAAACAGTATTCCACGAGCACGTACTTTCGGTGGATGCGTTTACCCTATTATCATCACAGTAACAATCTAAATTAATGATGGTCGGGGAAATACAAAGAAGCCTAATTTTGCAAAGTTAGACTTGGAGGATCCGCTGGTAGTTGGGTTGCTACAAGCAACCTCTATTGAGACCTCGGTTCACTTGAGGTGGACCTCGGTCATTCCGATCACAAAGACCGTAAGTAAAATGGAAACATTATAGTGTTGCTCACCCCAACACTGGCCTAACTTTGTTCCACTAAATTAACTTTGGACCGCGAAACGATGAACTTATTCGTCTTTACTTACTTCAGCAAACTGAGGATAGTAATAATAACGGTAGCCAATAAAAGCAGGTGATGGTAAAGAAGAACAATGTGCAAAACGCATGCCCGTCACATAGAAGTCATGGGGAAGTGAATGCTTGACTCATATCGATTTTATGACTACGCCGATTCCGACAGGATATGCAACCAACAGTGCGACTGATATTGTAGACCCCATCCAAAAAGACGATACTAAGCCGACCGTGTGTATGTTTACTTGTTTTTGCCCGTTGTTAAGTGGTCACTTCTGGGATTTCAGCAGCTTCAATATCGGTCAACGGTATACACAGATACATAACTGTGTCGGCGCAAGTGGTCTCAATTCAACACGCACTCCGGCGCCGCACCTGAAGACTGTTATCGAACACCCAACTAGTTTACTTTGGTGTCACTCCCTCGTCGCTTTTATCAGGCATAATTAACAATTTGAGTGTGCGACGGTAACAGGGTCAAGTGAAAAGGCAGGTCAAAATGGTCCGAATTGAAAACAGGAACGCCATTGATGCGATTCCTTCATTATGCTAAATAAGGTTTGCTAACCCGATTAAAAATACATCATCCAGCCACTTGAGTGTTATAACTCATCGCTTCTGCTCTTTTCGAACGATGAATTAGTTTCCGGTAATGTGAGAGTATGATATAGGATCGTCGAGCTCAGATACATTGTACGACATTCCGTGGCTAATTTCATTCATTCATATCTTTTTTTATCGCGTAATCTTTGTAGTCTCATCGGCCGTTGAAAATTTATTTCTGATAATGGATTACATTTTCCTCCTGACATCTACGCGATCTCTTAACTTCCGTTGTCACGCATCGGACTGACGCTTAATTGATTGGCTTCTCATTGCTTTACTTAGTCGAGCGTTTCCTTTGTTCCGGTTGGCTTCGATGGCTGTGACTCTTTTTGCTATATTAACTTACTGCTGTGCTTAATAAACAGCGTGATTTTGTTACTACCAGATTGCATGGAGACCGTTTTCTGGGTCGTCACTCTGTAGACACTTGCCGTCTTTTCACATACAATGTTAACCGTATCGATCACTTGAGTTCCCGAATATTCCATCGATTTACCTTAACCAATTGTTTACTGATGATGACATTCAGCCTCCTGTTTCGTCTTTTTAATCATCCACTGCTTGCGATTAGGTATGGTAACAATTCCTTTTGTTCATTTCAGTTCACCCTCACTGTAAACACTGGTGGCTGCCGCAATTGCGCCGCTGCTATATTCCACATATTAAATCGATTCGCTGGTGAGTCCTACATTTGTTGCTCCATGTGTTTTGTCTATCATTCTTTCCTTTCGGCGCTATCGTCCCTTTTTGGTTTTTCTTTTATCTGACTCTGTGATTCGGTACTTCGTGCTCCACGGTCAGTTGTCGCCGAGATTGTTTTATTCGCGCCTTCATGACTCTTGATACACTTGATACACGATTTATACACAAAGAACTTCCTCAGGTTGAGGCTGATGTTGCATACTTGATGCTTCTTCACCGCAGTTGGGCTAAACCAACTTACACTTAAACTACATCTTTTTAAGCTGGATAAATTTCATTCCACTTTATTTGGTTTGTTCTGCCTACCTGAATAATCTATTAACTGGCCACGTTGCTTACGCAAATTGCGCTTATCTTCGGTAACTTTGTTGCGTTTGTAGCACTTTTAAGTAACCTGTGGACATTTCTTACTTATCGCGGATTCGTTGCTAACCAACTTACTTCATATGGTAATTTAGCGAAGAGTTATGCCACCGTATCTGTATGCATTATTGGATTTGTTTCATTTCATATTCTCGTTTCAAGTGAATGGCTGTTGCTTGATATCGCCGGTGTGGCTGCGCTTGATGTGCATGTTGACAAGGTGTCTACCTGTCTGCTACCCGCTACCTCGTCCATACTGGCTCCAGGAGACAGTTGGTCGTTGCTAGAGGGGACGGGGTGCACGGTCTTTGTGGCCGTGCTAGGCTTGAAGATTGGTTCCATGCACTATGTCTGGAGCGGACTACGGTCCAGCCACCGCCTTGTGTGCGCTTGATTTCCCAAATACAGCGTGCTTGTGTTTGCCTGTGAAGGAGTGTGGGTCGGCTCTGTTGATGAAACGTGGCTCCCATCCACATGCCTCCCGGTCTTATTCCTTCGGGTTTACACTGGATATGGGGTGTGTGGATGGATCTGTGGGTGGTGCAGCGCAAGCCACCCATGGTCCCTCTGTAGGCGCAGGCGTCCTGTGGCTTGCCACAGTGACAGGCAAATCGGAAACCGGATGCCGCCAACCACACACACACAGACATATATATATATATATATATATATATATATATATATATATATATATATATATATGGCGGGAGAGCCTATGGTGCGTTGAGGCTGGTGGTGGCTAGATCCTGACAGACGGTCTACCCACTGCTGCTACTGTTGCGCCATAGTCTCATGTCCTGGGCGCCTCCTCGTGGCTACCGCTGGGTGGGAGTTGGGTTTCGCCCTTCTCCCTGCTAAGATCCAAGACAATAATCCGCATGAGTCAGCTAACTGACTATGTGCTAGTCGCGCTGCCTTTCGAATGTTCATTTAATCGAAGGCTTTGGCTGAGGACCCGAGTCGTTCTCCTGTCAGGTGTGGCGCCCTGGCAGTATCCTAGTCCATCCTCTTCGGAGGTTAGGAAGTGGTCGATGGCCCTCTTCCCGTAAAACCTAGCCATGGGAGACAACAGGTTTACGCGTTATAAGCTCACAACTCGATTGGCGTAGAGCACGAGTGCCACGCATTGTCTCTGACGGTGGGAGAACACCTCCGGGTTTTCAATGGTTTGCTACTGCCCGCCTCAAGCCAGGCAGTCCCTGGTCAAATTGGTGCAAACCCGCCAAAACCCACCTGCGTGTGGCCGTGGTCGCAGGTGCGTATCCCACTACGGTCACCAAACACAATAATTGTTCCAGTACCTCAAAGGCTGCGTGTGACGGCCGTCAAGCAGATCCCAATCTGTCTCTGCAATCACATTCCCGAGCTGGATCTGCTCCCCACTGCCTTGTGGGTCAGGCTATTGAGCCAAAGGCTCCGGGCGGAGTCTCTCAAGCAAAACTCCAAACCACCCACTGCCTTGTGGGTCAGGCTATTGAGTCAAAGGCTCCGGGTGGAGTCCCTCAAGCAAACCTCCAAATCACCCACTGCCTTGTGGGTCAGGCTATTGATCCAAAGGCTTCGGGTGGAGTCCCTCAAGCAAACCTCCGAAGCACAACGACCACCTCGCGTGCGATTGCCCACCAATGCAATCGTATGCCTGCGCGCAAAGCACTCAGCATCGGGTGCTGGAACGTGCGCACACTACTGGACCGGAACTCGAGCGAGCGCCCGGAGCGACGCACTGCACTGGTCGCGATGGAGCTGGCGCGCTACCACATCGATATTGCGGCGCTCAGTGAACTCGGCTCGCTGAGCAAGGTAAGTTGCATGAAGCAGGTGCTGGCTACACATTCTACTGGGTGGGCAACGCCGCCTCAGCACCACGTGAACATGGGGTCGGATTTGCAATATCCGATCGCCTCCATGGCCAGCTGGTGGGTGAACCAACGGGCATCAGCGCGCGACTGATGACTGTTCGCCTACGACTCGGAAGAGGTAAGTTTGCTACTTTTATAAGCACGTACGGTCCGACCATGTGTTATCCTGATGACACGCGTGATCAGTTCTACACTGAGCTATCCTCCGTGATACGGTCTGTGCCGAGGAGCGACCGACTATTTCTGCTGGGTGATTTCAACGCGCGCGTTGGGCGTGATGCATCAGCGTGGACAGATGTTATCGGTTCGCATGGCATTGGTTCAGCGAATGCGAACGGTGACAGGCTGCTCTCACTGTGTGCCACTCACGGCCTGACGATCACGAACACTCGGTTTGCACTGAGTGCGAGTGATATAGCAACTTGGACGCACGCACGGAGTGGTCACGCTCACTTGCTCGACTATGTCATCGTACGTCAGCGTGATATGCGTGAAGTGCGCATGACACGTGTACTGCGTGGAGCTGAGTGTGGCACTGATCACAAATTGGTTCGGACCAAACTGTACATATATTTCGTAAATCTATGTATTGCACTCCCGCCGTGAAGCGGAGGCGTAAATTTAACATTCTCTCCTTCGGTACTGTGGCGAAACGTACTGAGCTGGAGAAGGCGATGGCTGCACGCCTGTGTGGTGATGTGGACTGCATAGCCACAGTGGGCGACCTGTGGCACTACATTCGCGACTAGATGGCAGCTGCTGCCGAGGAGAACATCGGGCGCGCAAACTGTAAGCGGCCTGATTGGTTTGATGACAACAATTCAACGATTTGCGCATTGGTGTCGGAGAAGAATGCATCATTTGCTGCACATGTTGCCGACCCCAGTGACTTGGGGAAGAGGAGTCAGTTTCGCAAACTTCGACGGCGACTGACCCTAGAACTCCGTCGCATTAAAAATGCATGGTGGACGGAGAAGGCGAAGCAGATGGAATGCTACTCCGAACGCTGTCAACACAAGGCATTCTTTGACTCCTTGAAGGCGGTGTATGGACCGAGATTCGAGCCGCTGAGGACACTGATCGAAGGTAGTTCAGGCGCTACCTGCACCCAGACTGCAGACATAATGCAGATCTGGCGGAAACACTTTGACTGTCTCTTGAACAACCGTTCAGAGATCGACTGGCCTACATTGAACAGCCTGAAACAGCACGATGTGAAGGCGAGTCTGGCGGACACGCCGACGCTGGATGAGACACAGAGAGCACTTGCTCAGCTGCGAAACGGCAAGTGTGCCGGAGCCGACGAAATGTCGCCTGAAGTATTGAAACACGGCGGACCCGCGTTGTTGACTGCGCTGCACCACTTGGTGCAACGCGTGTGGATTGAGGAGGAGTTGCCTCCTGAGCTGAAGGATGCCCTTGTGCTACCACTGTACAAGGGTAAAGGTAGCAAGCGATGTTGCACGTATTATCGTGGCATGAAATTGCTGAGTTGTGTGGACTAGGTGATTGCCCGAATCCTGCTCAACCGCCTCGTCAGTCAGGTTGTGGAATCTAACGTGGCGGAGGAGCAGTGTGGATTCCGTTCGGGTCGCAGCACTCTAGATATGGTGTTTGCTGCTCGTCAGTTGCAAGAGAAGTGCAGAGAACGACACCAGCCATTGTACTCGCTTTTTGTTGATTTCACCAAGGTATTTGATACGGTGAACCGCGAGGCATTGTGGCTGGTGTTTGGTTTCCCGCGTAAGTTTGTAAGTTTAATTGAATGTCTGCAGAGTGGTATGCGAGCGAGGGTGCAGCTGAGTGGAGAGACCTCGGTTGATTTTGTAGTTATCTCTGGTGTCTTGTATCTCTGTGTCTTAGCTCCTGCCCTGTTTAATATATATCTTCATGCAATGTTGTCTTGTGCTTTTGATGCGGCTTGTGCTTACGGTGTTCGTGTGGAGCACCGTATTGATGGTGGGTTGCTGAACATCCGTCGTTTCGGTGCGAGAACTCTAGTCTGTGAGACAACTATCCGTATGTTGCTGTTTGCTGACGACTGTGCGTTGTTTTCACACAGCGCGGATGAGTTGCAGCACATGACTAGTGCTCTGGTTTCGACAGAGGCCAAATTCGGGCTCACCATCAACACATTCAAAACTGTCTGTCTCTTTCAGCCTTCACCGGAGGTGCAATCTTCAATATTGCCGCGAATCAGCATTGGTGCTGAAGTATTGGAAACCACCTCCCGTTTCAGTTACCTTGGGAGTGTGATGTCAACTGACCAGCAGCTACACGTTTAGCTGCGTATCCGCGTGTCGAAGGCAGCGGCAGCATTCGGGAAGCTTGAGTACCGAGTGTGGCACAACCATCAGCTTACCATTGGCACGAAGCGGATGGTGTACAAATCCATGGTACTGTCCGTTCTTCTGTACGGCAGTGAAACGTGGACGATGTACAGGCGGGATATGCGATATCTCGAGCGGTTCCATCAGCAGTGTCTGCGACGAATTTTGCGGATCGGCTGGGGCGACAGAGTTGCAGACACGGAAGTTTTGCGCCGAAGTGGGATGTATGCAGTGGACTGCATACTTTTATTGAGACATCTGAGATGGCTCGGTCATGTGGATACCGAAACAACTCTTATACGGTCAGCTGAGTATTGGGAATCATCGCGTGGGGAAACCAAAGTTATGTTACCAGGACATGATTAAAGTGAGCCTCTCACGTTCTAATCTTGATTGCAGATCATGGGAATCGAAGGCGGTTGATCGGCATGCATGGCGCGATCTAATCACGAAGGCAGTTGCTGAAGTGCGGGAGAAAGCCCTCATGCATGCAGAGAAGAAGCGGCAAGTGCGGAAGCGGCAAGCACCGATGAATTGTACTCCATCGACATCAAGCGCATGGTGCTGTAGAACATGCGGTCGCGAGTGCCTTAGTCAGGTAGACTTAGTGAGCCATGAGCGAGGCCACTCGGGACTACTACCGAAGCGACGACGGGTTCTGCAGAGAACATAGGCAGAACCGGCGCAGCGTTTGTAGGTACGCTGCATTCGATTTACTAACCGCGTGCCTGCATGCTAAGTCTCTTTATTTCAGGTGGTGGGTTTTCAATTTTGTCCTAATGCCTTTCTTTTCCCTATAAATGTCTAGTGCTAGTGAGCTATGAGCGAGGCCACTCGGACCACTACAGAAGCGACGACGGGTCCTGCAGAGAAGTATTCAAAACCGGCGCAGCGTCTGTAGATTCCCTGCTGCTTTTTACTAACCGCGTGCTTGCATGCTTAGTCTCTTTATTTCAGGTGGTGGGTATTGAATTTTGCCTTAATGCCTTTTCTTTTCTCATATAAATGTCTACCTGTACTCTATTCTATTAACTTGCTCACCTCGCTTAAGCCAATTGTATTCGATTTCTATAACAGTTTTGTGTTCGTGGCATTTCCGTATAGTATACTTTCTCACCTCGTGAACTTATCTAGGATTCGTTTGAAAGCAACTTATTTCATATTCTCATTAACTTAAGGTTTATGTCAGCGTTTCTTTATGCATCAATCGAGTTATTTCTTCTCTTTGTCTCTCTCTCTCTCAAGTGATTGACTGTTGTTTGATATCCCCGGTGTGGCTGCGCTTGATGTGTATGATCACAAGGTGCCTACCTGTCTATTACCCTCTACCTCGTCCATACTGGCTCCAGTAGACAGTTGGTCGTTGCTGGAGGGGACAGGGTGCACGGTCCTTGTGGCCGTGTTAGGATCAAAGAGTGGTTCCATGCACTCAGTGTGGAGCGGACTACGGTCCAGCCACCGCCTTGTGTGCCCTTGATTCCCAAACACAGTGTGCTTGTGTTTGCCTGTGAAGGAGTGTGGGCCGGCTCCGTTGATGAAACTTGGTTCCCATCCGCATGCCTCTCGGTCTTATTCCTTCGGGTTTACACTGGATATGGGGTGTGTGCTTGGAGCTGTGGTGGTGCAGCGCAAGCCAACTGTGGTCCCTCTGTAGGCGCAGGCGTCCTGTGGCTTGCCACAGTGACAGGCAAATCCGAAACCGGATGCCGCCAACCATATATATGTATATGGCGGGAGAGCCTATGGTGCGTTGAGGCTG
This sequence comes from Dicrocoelium dendriticum, assembly GCA_944474145.2. Taxonomy (NCBI): domain Eukaryota; kingdom Metazoa; phylum Platyhelminthes; class Trematoda; order Plagiorchiida; family Dicrocoeliidae; genus Dicrocoelium; species Dicrocoelium dendriticum. The sequence goes on along the minus strand of OX104063.1, from coordinate 116,292,611 downwards.
GTGGTGGTTGGATCCTTACAGATGGTCTACCCACTGCTGCTACTCCTGTGCCATGAGCTCATGTCCTGAACGCGTCCTCGTGGCGACCGCTGAGTTGGAGTTGGCTTACACCCTTCTCCATGCTAAGATCCAAGACAATAATCCGCATGAGTCAATAAACTGACTATGTGCTAGTCGCGCTGATTTTTGGGTGTACATTTAATCGAAGGCTTTGGCTGAGGACCCGAGTCGTTCTCCTGTCAAGTGTGGGCGCCCTGCCACAATCCTAGTCTATCGTCTTCGGAGGTCACAAAGTGGTCGATGGCCCTCTCCGCGTAAAACCTAACCATGTTCGACAACAGGTCTACGGGTTATAAGCTCACAGCTCAATTGGCGTAAAGCACGAGTGCCACGCATTGTCTCTGACGATGGGAGTGCACCTCCGGGTGTTCAATGGTTTGCTACTGTCCGCCTCAAGCCAGGCAGCCCCTGGTCCAGTTGGTACTAACTTGCCAATACCCACCTGCGTCTGGCAGTGGTCGCAGGTGCGTATCCTACTACGGTCGCAATACATAAAAGAATAATTCCAGTATCTCAAAGGCTGCGTGTTACAGCCGTCCAGCAGATCTCAGTCTGTCTTTGCAATCACAATCCTGAGCTAGATCTGCTCCCCACTGCCTTGTGGGTCAAGCTATTGAGCCAAAAACTGCGGGTCATCATCATCATTATACACGCCAGCTAGAGGTGGGGAACACCTCAGCTACTGTGCCGCAATACATAAAGGAAAAGGAAAATAAATACAACAGTTGCAAGCCAGCTAAGCTACCGGCAACCTATGGACATCGTTCCGGAAAGTTATCAGCCGGCTACTAGGCAAAAAGCAAAATTATTATGTTTTATGCTACGAAATGAGATCGTAAGTGGAGGTGGAGGCTAAAAGGGATGGGGAGGGACAAAGAAACTCACAGCAGGAACGCCACTGAGGTCGGCTCCTTGCCATGTCAGCAAGTGTATCCAACCAAACGTGTTCACCGTCTTTTGGACCCCAACCAGGGAGCCGTGAAGCTCTAACCGAGGCCAGCTCCGAATTGAAGGCCTTCATTCCACTGGACCAAGTCATCGCTTGGCCACCCCTCCTCTTCTTCCATCCACAATCCCGGTGAGAAAACAACGCACGTCGTGGAAGTCGGTGGGCTGGCATGCGCAACACGTGGCCCAGCCATCGGAGCCTGGTGCGTGGATTGACGGTTCGTGTTCTCATCTTCGATCCCAAGGTCGCTGGTAGTTGAATTTCCGGACGACTTCTAGCTGATCCCCACCAAGGTTCAGTGCAGGAGGCGATCTCTGCCAATCTTGGATGAATGCTTTGCATTTCGATGGTGCAAAGCAAAGCCCGAAGCGGCTGACAGCCAGTGCTAATCTGTCCAGTACAGCTAGGCACGTCTGGGAGCTGTCACAGATGAGGGCAATGTCATCAGCATACTCCAAGTCAAGAAATCGTTCTCCTGGGAGTGGCTCCACACCTTTCAAGTCATGTTCTGTAAATGCAAACTCCATGACTTCGTCAATATCGAAGTTGATGAGGAAAGGTGACAGCGGGCATCCTTGTCTCACACCGCTGGAGATATTGAAGGGTGGCGACAGGTTGCCGGAAGCCCTCACTCTGCCCGTGCTACGCGCGTATAATGCTTGGATAATATTTACATATTTCTCGGGCACACCTTTCTTGAATAGACAATTCCAAAGGGCACATCGATCAACCGAATCGAAGGCACCTTTGATGTCGAAGAACACGACAACGGTGGGCCGCCAATATGTGTGACGGTGCTCCAACAGCTGACGCAAGGTGAAGTTATGGTCGATGAAGCCACGACCCCAACGGAACCCGGCTTGCTCCTCACGAATCTGGCTTTCACGCGCTTCAGTCAGTCTGTGAAGGATTACGGAGGCTAGTAATTTGGAGGCGATGGAGATCAGACTGATTCCACTATTGTTGCCGCATTCCGAACACGAGCATTCTTTGAAGATGGGAACAATAACGGAGCGGCTCCAGTCGATTGGGATAGTCTCTGCTCCCACAGCTTCACTAGTAATTCATGTAAAGCATCAACAAGAGCAGAGCCTCCGAATTTGAAGAGGGTTGGAGGAAGATCATCTGGTGGCGCGGCTTTGTTCAACTTCAACAGTCCGATCTCACGTTCGACTTCTGAGCGAGAGGGTGGATCCAAAGGGACAGCCCACGGAGCAGGGCGATCACTGGCCGGCGAAGAATCGAACAATTCTAGCCGATTAAATTGCTTTTCAAAATGCTCAGCCCAACGCTCCAAACGTTTTGACAAATTGTGGATAGGTTGTCCACTGTCGTCACGTATAGTTTCACTAACACCAGGTCTCCTGCTGCCCGTTTCCCGTATCAGACGGAATAACTTACGATGGTTGTCAAGGGCAGCGGCCACTTCCATCTCTGACGCACGACGAGACCACTACGCTTCGTGGTGGTTTTGCCCGGAGCTCTTTGCGAGTCTCATTGTGTTCGTTTCCACCCGGAATGTGCCGGCGAGCATCTATAAGTTCCATAGACTGTGAAGAGACCCTATGTCCATCTTGGTGATTAGACATACTACATGAAGATTTGCCTGCTGCTAGTAAGGTCTGGTGTACATGCGACCAGTGACCTTCAATTGTCTTCATACTCCGGGTAGAGTCCCATAAGAAATCCTCCGAAGCACAACAGCCACCTCGCGTGCGATTGCTCACCAATGCAATCGTACGCCTGCATCTGGTGCTGGAACGTGCGCACGCTACTGGACCGGAACTCCAGTGAGCGCCCGGAGCGACGCACTGCACTCGTCGCGATAGAACTGGCTAGCCACAACATCGATATTGCGACGCTCACTGTGACTCGGCCTCGCTGAGCAGGGTAAGTTGCATGAAGCAGGTGATGGCTACACGTTCTACTGGGTGGGCAACGTCGCCTCAGCACCACGTGAACATGGGGTCGGATTTTCTCTATCCGGTCGCCTCCATGGCCAGCTGGTGGGTTAACCAACAGGCATCAGCGCGCGACTGATGACTGTTCGCCTACGACTCGGAAGAGTTAAGTATGCCACTTTTATAAGCATGTATGGCCCGACCATGTGTTATCCTGATGACACGCGTGAACACTGAGCTATCCTCCGTGATACGGTCTGTGCCGAGAAGCGACCGACTAGTTCTACTGGGTGATTTCAACGCACGCGTTGTGCGTGATGCATCGGTGTGGGCAGATGTTATCAGTCCGTATGGCTTTTGTTCAGTGAATGCGAACGGTGACAACCTGCTCTCACTATGTGTTACTCGGTCTAACGATCACGAACACTCGGTTTACACTGAGTGGTGACGCTCACCTGCTCGACTGTGTCATCGTACGTCAGCGTGATATGCGTGAAGTGCGTATGACACGTGTATTGCGTGGCGCTGAGTGTGGCACTGATCACAAGTTGGTGCGAACCAAATTGTACACCTATTTTCGTAAATCTATGTGTTACACTCCCGCCGTGAAGCGGAGGCGTAAATTTAACATTCTCTCCCTCAGTACTGTGGCGAAACGTACTGAGCTGGAGAAGGCGATGGCTGCACGCCTGTGTGATGTGGACTGCATAGCCACAGTGGGCGACCTGTGGCACTACATTCGCGATCGGGTGACAGCTGCTGCCGAGGAGACCATCGGGCGCGCAAACTGTAAGGGGCCTGATTGGCTTGATGAGAACAATGCAACGATTGGCGCATTAGTGTCGGAGAAGAATGCAGTATTTACTGTACATGTCGCAGACCTCATTGACTTAGGGAAGAAGAGTCAGTTTCGCATACTTCCACGGCGACTGACGCGCGAGCTCCATCGCATTGAAAATGCATGGTGGACGGAGAAGGCGAAGCAGATGGAATGCTACACCGAACGCCGCCAACACAAGGAATTCTCTGAATCCTTGAAGGCGGTGTATAGACCGAAGTCGGAGAAGCTGAGGACGATAATCGATGGTTGCTCAGACGCTACCTGCACGCGGACTGAAGACATAATGCAGATCTGGCAAAACACTTTGACTGTTTCTGGAACAACCGTTCAGAAATTGACTTGCCTACTTTGAACGGGCTCAAGCAGCACGATGTGAAGGCGAGTCTGGCGGAGATGTCGACGCTGGATGAGACACAGAGAGCACTTGCTCAGCTGCGAAACGGCAAGTGTGCCGGAGCCGACGAAATGTCGCCTGAAGTATTGAAACACGACGGACCTGCGTTGGTGACTGCGCTGCACCACTTGGTGCAACGCGTGTGGATTGAGGAGGAGGTGCCTCCTGAGCTGAGGCATGCCCTTGTGCTATTACTATACAGTGGCAAAGACAGCAAAGCAATGTTGCACGAATTATCTTGGCATCAACATGTTGAATTGTATGGGCAAGATGATTACCCGAATCCTGCTCAACCGCCTCGTCAGTCAGGTTGTGGTACTAACGTGGCTGAAGAGCGGCGTGGATTCCGTTCGGGTCACAGCCCTGTAGGTATGGTGTTTTGCTGCTCGTCAGTTGCAGGAAAAGTGTAGCTAACGGCACCAGCCGTTATACTCGTTTTTTGTTGATTTCACCAAGGTTTTTGATACGGTGAACCGCGAGGCATTGTGGCTGGTGTTGGGTAAGTTTGGCCGTCCGAGAAAGTTTATAACCTTATTTGAATGTCTGCGCAGTGGTATGCGGGAGAGGGTGCAGCTGAGTGGAGAGACCTCGGTTGATTTTGTAGTTATCTCTGGTGTCTTATCTCTGTGTCTTAGCTCCTGCCCTGTTTAATATTTATCTTCATGCCATGATGTCTTGTTCTTGTGATGCGACTTATGCTTGCGGTGTTCGTGTGAAGCACCGTATTGATGGTAGGTTGCTGAACATCCGTCGTTTCGGTGCGAGAACTCTAGTCTGTGAGACAACTATCCGTATGTTTCTCTTTGCTTATGACTGTGCGTTGTTTTCACACAGCGCGGATGAGTTGCAGCACATGACTAGTGCTCTGGTTTCGACAGAGGCCAAATTCGGGCTCATCATCAACACATTCAAAACTGTCTGTCTCTTTCAGCCTTCACCGGAGGTGCAAGCTTCAATATTGCCGCGAATCAGCATTGGTGCTGAAATATTGGAAACCACCTCCCGTTTCAGTTACCTTGGGAGTGTGATGTCGACTGACCAGCAGCTACACAGTGAGCTGCGTATCCGCGTCTCGAAGATAGCCGCCGCGTTCGGGATGCTAGAGTACTAAGTGTGGAACAACCATCAGCTTACCATTGGCACGAAGCGGATGGTGTACAAATCCATGGTACTGTCCGTTCTTCTATACGGCAGTGAAACGTGGACGATGTACAGGCGGGATATGCGATATCTCGAGCGGTTCCATCAGCAATGTCTGCGACGAATTCTACGCATTGGTTGATGCGACAGAGTTGCTGACACGGAAGTTTTGCGCCGAAGTGGAATGGATGCAGTAGACTGCGTTCGTTTGCTGAGACACTTTAGCTGGTTCGGTCATGCTTAGCGTATGGATTTGGCGCAGATACTGAAGAAGCAATTATATGGTCAGCTAAGTTTGGGAAGCGGCATGTGGGAAAACCGAGGCTTCGTTACCAGGACATGATCAAAGTGAGACTCTCATGTTGTACTCCGTCGATATCGAGCGCTTGATGCTGTAGCACATGCGGTCGCGAGTGCCTGAGTCAGGCACATCTAGTGAACCATGAGCGAGGTCACTCGGGGCCAACACCGAAACGACGACGAATCCTGCAGAGAAGGTAGGCAGAACCGGCACATTGTTGGTAAGCACGCTGCATTCGATTTACTAACCGCTTGCTTGCATGCTGAGTCTCTTTTTCAGGTGATGGGTTTGCTATATTTTCCTAATGCTCTTTCTTTTCTTATAAATGTCTAGCTGAACTGTCTTCTATAAACTTGCACACGTCTCTTAAAATAGTTAACTTCGATAACATTTTCGCTTTTGTGACACTGTCTTAAAATATAACTACTGACCACGTTAAATTATCGTGGATTTGTTCATAACCAATTTATTTCAAATGATCATTTAGTTAAGAGTTATGTCACCGTATCTGCATGCATTGTTCTATTTATCTTACTTGATCTGGCCGTTTCAAGTGATTTGCTGTTGCTTGATATCCCCGGTTTGGCTGCGCTTGATGTGCATGTTGACAAGGTACCTACCAGTCGATTACCCACTGCCTTGTCCATACTGGCTCCAGGAGACAGTTGGTCGTTGCTAGAGAGCACCTGGTGCACAGTCCTTGTGACGGTGCTAGGCTCGAAGAGCGGTTCCATACACTCAGTGTGGAGCGGACAACGGTCCAGTCACCGCCTTGTGTGCCCTTGATTCCCAAATACAGCGTGCTTGTGTTTGCCTGTGAAGGAGTGTGGGCCGGTTCCGTTGAAACATGGCTCCGATCCACATGCCTCCCGGTCTTATTTCTTCTGGTTTACACTTGATATGGTGTGTGTGGTTGGAGCTGTGGTGGTGCAGTGCAAGCCACCCATGGTCCCTCTGTAGGCGCAGGCGTCCTGTGCCTGTTCACAGTAACAGGCAAATCGGATACTGAGTGTACCCCGTTCCAGCAAAGTGTTCGGCGACAATGTTCCACCTCGGTGGGGCATTGTAGTCCAGGAATTGTGCTGATTTCATGGGGAGTATTGGTCCCCTGTTTGGTGATCCACCAAAAAAAGACGCATGAACTAAACATTCAGTCAGCGCCTCCCAATGGGTGCGATTCCCTAAATTCGCCCCGCTGCCTTGCGGGTAGGTTATTTAGCCAAAGGCTCGGGGTGGAGTCCACTAAGTCAACTCCCTACTTCGGCTTGGGAAACCGGGTAGTATCACGCCCTCTCACAAAACCATGGACTGTACTACAACGTGCTCACTAGCTACTATTTATGCTTCTCACATTCACGCGACTTCATCACACGCCAATTGTTCGTTTGCTAACAATCTTCAATTTCCGTTACCCGATTAATGTGTTCAACAATCTGACTGCGATTCCGGTTTCGCCGCGGACCATGGACTCTAACCTATGGCTCTCCTTCGTTTCCGCTCCTCGTTTCGCCTGGTGTGCTCCAACGTTCGTACACTCATGCAGATTTTACAGCAAGCCGGTCTAGCTCGCGCCCTAGATTCCCTAGACATTGATGTCTGCTGCCTTTCAGAAACCCGGTTGAAAAACCCGGCACTGTGCTTACATTGACTTCCCCCAGTGACCACGAAGCCAGAGCTCATCCGCGTCTTTGGATTGGCTTTCACCTGCTCCCATGCTCCCTTTCGAAGGGGCACAACTTGAACAGGTAGATGGTTTCGTCTACCTTGGGAGCTGGGTTTCTTCTGACGACACTATCAACAAAGAAGTTTCTCTTCGCATCGCTAAAGCTCCACCAGCATTTGTCAATCTGAGACACTTGTGGCGTCGTCGCGACTTCTCATTCTCGCTACAGAGCCGCGTTGCAGCGCATCAGTTCGCTCAGTATTGTTGTATGTGTGCTAGTCCTGGCCGATTCGCGTGGAAGACATGCGTCGTCTTTCTGCCTTCGATAACGGTTGCTTAAGGAGGATTGCTCGTGTTTGATGGCAACATCGAGTGAATAGTAATGACGTTCGTCGTCGCATGTTGGGGAATGCGAGTACTCCTTTTAACAAACTGGTTTTGTTGCGCCAGTTGAGATGGCTGAATCACGTCCCACACATGGCACCTGAGCGTCTACCGCGTCGCGCTCTATTTGCTCGTCAAGCACCTGGCTGGAGGCGACCGCGTACTTGTCAGCCTTCTACATGTCGGCAGCACATGAAATTACTGACGTCGTGTCTAGCTGCTGTTGGACCGGTACGTCTTTCAGGATGGGGACCTAAAAATGAGGAGTGCCAATGGCTTAACACTCTTGAAGACATGGCCCACAACCGGAATCAGTGGAAGAATTATGTACAGTATTGTATTGCTTCACATATTTAATACTTCAAACATTGAACATGACAAAAAAGAGAAAAATCGGCGTGTGAAAAACACACTTAAAATGTTTTGTTCTAATTTCTGGTAAAAATGTTCCTTTCTTCCTGCGGCATATTAGCTGAAGTGTGTTGCTCACCTACAACTACTATGCCACAATGATTATAACGCGATGACTGTCCCTTATCCACTGATCTCCATGATTTTCTGTTGGCTCTTTGTCTAGTTGTTAGACTGCTGAGATCACTCACTCACTCACCCTATCCAATGTAAACCCGAATGAATAAGACTTGGAGACATGTGGATTGGAGTCACGTTTTATCCTAGCCGGCCCTCACCTCTTCAGCTTGCACATCATGCGAAGTTATTTGCTCGAGTGATATGTGTTAACATTTTTGGAGGTTTTTTCCTTTAACAGTACTTCTATACTCTTTATCATTTGCGTAGTGTAACATGCTTGTTCATTAAGCCTACTTTGACATGACTACCATTCATTTTATGTTTTGGAAACATGCATATTAGATGAACCTAGGACAGTGATTGGGCCGTAACCCGTTCCACATTGGATCGAACCACTTATTTGGCCTTGCGCAGTCACGAAGACTGCACCCATGGTTCTACATCAACGGTCAATAGACTTCTGCAGTCAGTAATCCAGGTTCGGTTTTTTGACATTCAATTCAAACGCAACTAGACTGGTTGCGAGAAAATAAGCACGCAGGCACACGTACTGACCAACAACAGCAATGAATACTGAATATTGTATTGTAGGACCAAGTAAAAATGTACATCTGAACAACTCCTTCGAAATATGATCAAAATTGTCATAAAAGTATCCGCCACGTGTTGAGAATGCAGCGTTTAAAAATGTTTGACTTGCTATATTACTCGGCCCACAAATGTGAGATGTCATTGCCACTGTGCAATCGTTCTCTGAATCGATTAGTGTTAGCACGTAAATATATTAAAGTTGCGTACTTCTACTCAGTGTTGGTTTCCATGACTTGTTCTGGAAGACTGTTCCGAGCATTCGCCAGTCACCTTTCGAGAAGCATGGGGCAGGGAACTTGCTTTATATCCGGAACCACAATGTTGTGCTGGTGTCCGCGTGTGCTGCATGGCGTTCATAAATGAAGCAGTGACCCTTGGTAAGTCACAGAGATGAGGTTGGTCATGATCAGGTCGACTCGCAACGGAGGATAAAACAAGTTGTGGCCTAGATTTTCCCATCGGTTTGCATAAGATATTCCTCGTAAACTTGGAATTTATCTGGTTGAACCCGTTCGATCTTCTGTGACAGGAGAGTGGGCGGCCGAGTCGTACTCCATTAATGGTCTTATGATGAAAGATAAGAGGTAAGTGGCGGCCTCTTTAGACAAAGACAAAAGTCGCATTTAAGCACCCGAGCATGCACAGTCCATTTCGATATGGCAATCCACGGACTTCAAATCACAATGCCATAGCACATCCAAGTCCTCCGCAGAAGGTGTGGGATGCAGTAGTTGGCCGACAAGAATGTAATTTCACCGTCATCACCCTTCCCTATGCTCATGAATACCGATTTGCTTGGGTTGACCGGGAGGCGGACTTCTGTAGATCACATGGAGAGGCGCTTGAGGTCGTCTGGAGTGCTAGTCACTCTCCAGATCTTCAGGCCGCGCGCAAACAGGACACACAGCTACCGGAGAAGCTGAGGTAGATCGTTGATGTGAATTAGTAGCAGAGTAGAGATACCACTAATAGAGGGATACCATTCATTTAGGTGGCCTTCGACCTGTATCCTCTACTTTCGCCAAAAAGGAATTCCGTGATCTACTGGTGAACTGAACCACCAACACTACATATCCTCAGCTTGTGTAGGAGGACCCCATGCTTTACTTTGTCGAATGCTTTGCTGAAATCAATCTAGATCATGGGGACAAACTTCTCCTAGTTCACTGTCTGCAAACGTTCGTGCCTTGTTGCGAGCAAGTTAGTTATACATGAGCGATTTAGGATGAAACCGTGCTGTGTGGGCGTCAGTAGATCTTTTGATTGGTACACCTGTGGCACACCATTCTCCACGATTTCGGCAACCTTGGTCAAAGTAGGCATCAGATAAATCGGCCTTCTGTTGTCTACTTTGCTGGGATCACGGCCTTTCCGAATCGGTTTTACCACTGAGCATTCCAAGTCGCTCAACAGTGAACCTTCGGAAGTAACTTGTTGAACATGTGAGTTACGGCAGGTGAGGTTATGGCTGATAGAGAACTGAGAATCAATGAGTGGAGTCCGTCAAAGCCATAAGGTTCGGTGCCGCAAAGTTGGCGGGTAGTTGATGCACATCTTCAACACCGTAAACCAGAATTTCGAGGTCGGTAATCGCAGTTTGCGTCGAGTTCAGTACAGACACCTGGTCATGTGCAAATATGGAAGCGAAGTGCGCCGTCAACGCGGACGTACGTCCAGTGCTTGAGGTTAGGGGATGCCGTCCGAGCCATCTGCCACTAGTAGATGACGTAATCTTCAGACCCCGCTTCACGTAAGCAAAAATTCTCCTCGGCGCAGCCTTTAGTTTGGTTGAGAGCTGCCCCTTCTACTGCCGGCGCCTGTCTGTTTTGGCACTGTTGCAACTATTTCGCTGCCTCAAACGCCTCATAGTCGTCGGAAGAGCCGGAGAGCAGGAATTTATCCCACTATTTGTACCTTCCCCGAGCCATTTTACCATACTCCGTTTCGAGCTAATGGGCTATTTTCTATCAGCACCTGTCGCTTGCGCCACCGGCGTTTCTGCTCCTGACGCAACCGAATTTTCTGCTTTACCTGTGCAACGGCATCCTTGATGTTGTCACGCCACTGATGGTGATTCACTGCCATTGCTTCTCAGCACCTAAAGTCAACATTAGTTCGTCGTAAACTCACCTTGACCATGCCCTAGTAATGTAGATTCAGCTTGCTAACATTACACTTCCCTGTACCAAATTGGTTTTTTAGCAGGTGCCTCGGTATCCTCATTTAATCCACAAGCCTGACATATCCGGGCATCTTTGGGTGTCACAGTAAATAGCATAATTCATTCCATACATGTCGGTCAGGATGCGCAAAATTCGAAGCAGGGATTGCTGGTTAAATCGTGCTAGAAAGCGGATGTCCACCTTGTAGGGCGTTCATGTTTCGCTACCATGGAAGAGAACCTCTAACACCATTAATTTGTACACCATCAAATTGGTTCAAAATATCAGTTTGTGGTTTCGCTACACCCGGTGTTCCAGTTTGCCCAAATCCGCACATACCTTCGATATGCGGGTGCAGAGCTCACTGGTCATCTGCAACTCTGTTGATAGCGTTCTCCATAGGTAGCAGAAGTTCGATGAATTTCCAAAAATCTCATCAACAATCCTGATTTGCAAGCAGTCCTCAGATTCCATCCCTGGTGGTGACTGAGAAAGACAGTCTTGCTTGTGTCGAAGGTGAATCCGATCCTGGCCACTTTGCAACTCATCCTCGCTGTGTATGAACAATACACAGCCGTCGATAAACGGCGACATACGGGCAGCTGCTTCGTTCACTAGAGTTCTCACCCCGTAACGACGGATGTTCAGTAACACCAACAATGCGGTGCTCCACATAGAGGCCGTAATCACAAGCAACATCAAAAGCACAATACATCATAGCATTGAGTTAAGTGTTAGACAGAACAGCCTTGCTTCACACTAGAGACAACGTCAAAGTGAGCTAGGAATTGTACACTCAGCTGTACTCTATCCCACACACCGCTATACAGACATACAACTGGACTCATAAACTTACTCAGACAACCAAACTGACCCAAAACCATCGCAGTCTCGCTGTTCACGGTATCAAATGCTTTGGTGAAGTCAACAAACAGCGAGTACACCAGGATGTGTCGCTCTCTGCATTTCTCTCCTGCAATTGATGAGCCCCGAACAGCATATTTATGGTGCCTGTTGGTCGTGTATGTATGCTCTAATTAGTCTCAGATCGACGCTAGTTAAGTCAACAACGGCAGCGACCTCAGCGCTTGGTGTTAGCAATTCGAAGCCGTGCAATTTAAAGCAGCAGATGACCATCTAGAAGATATGGGGGGCTATTGTAGAATGTAAATCTATTAAACAAGCATTCGCTCAGGGCACTTGCATCTAGCGAACCCGGTGCGATCACTCATTTTTCGATGCCGGTACTCATACCATGGGTCAGAGTCCAGCAATGCTTCTTGGTTTCCGCTGGCTGTCTCCTTTCTTTACCTCTTTCCTGGCCCGATGATCCATGCTTTCTTCATATTGAATGATAAGGAAATAACAACAACAACAACATAAGCTTTTTAGTCCAGTTTGCCACTCAGTTTTTGAAATTATTTTTGAGCTTGTTTTTTTAGGGGGAGGAAGTAGTGACACTGCAACACACCGATACACACGTCCGCCACTGACATCGATCTTGGGCCATGGGTTCCAAAGTCTTCAACCAGCAAGTATCCGTGTCTGTCGGACCCCAACCAGCTAGTCGACAGCAACCGGCCGAGGCCAGCTGCTTCGTCATCTTTTACATGCGGCTTCTTCAAGTTGCAGACTGTCCACAGACCGTCTCTCCCAGCTCTGTCCAGCAACTCCAAACGACGCGCGCAACGTTGGACAGGCATGTGCAATACGTGTCCCAGCCACTGCAGTTGATGCATTGAGACGAGCTCCTCAAATGAGTGGCTTTCTCGTCCCAAGACACGCTGTCTAACTTCCACATTGCTTACGTGGTGCCACCACCACACACAAGCAATGGACCGCAGACGGCGGTGCTCGAAGACGAATAATCTGCGCAAGTCGTCTTTACGAATGGGCCACGTCTCGCATCCGTACAACAATACAGCACGAACAGTTGCACAATAGACCCGCCCTTCGATGGAGTGATGAATGTCGTGGCGACGCCACAAGTGCCTCAGCCTAGCAAAAGTGAGGCGTCCTCTCGAGTTGCGCATCGAAATCTCGTCTCCAGCAGCCCACACACACACTATATACACTTTAGCTAGAGGTGGGAAACACCTCAGCTACTGTGCCGCAACACCTAAAAAACGGGAATGAAATGCAGCAGGTGCAAGCCAGCTGAGCTACCGGTAACGGATGGGCATTGTTCCGGTAAGCTACCTGCCGGCTGCTGTGCAACAGAAAAAAAGCAATTTACTATGCAAAATTATGAAATGCTAAATAATGAGATCGTGGTTGGAGGGGGAGGCTAAGAGAGATGGGGTGGGACAAAAAAAACTCACAGCACGAACGCCACTGAGGTCGGCTTCTAGCCATATCAACAAGTGTATCCAGCCAAAGGTTTTCATCGTCTTTCGAACACCAATCAGGGAGCCGAGACGCTCCAACTGAGACTAACTTCGAAGTGAGGGCCTCTCCAACGGTCCCGCCAGTAGTGATGCAACATCTAAAGTAGACAAAGCTCTCCACAACCTGTAGTGTCTCACCACCAGGAATGATTGCAGGCACAGGCACCTGCCAGTCTTGAAAGAGAGCCTTGCATTTGAATGGCGAAAAGTACATACTATGCTTTGGTGCTTCAACCGCCAAGCGGTTTAATGCAAGTTGCACGACGTGTGGATCGTCACCCAGCAAGACGATATCATCAGCATAATCCAAATCAACAACGCCAGCGTTCAACGAATCGCTCAGAGCGTTCTTTAGGACATCCTCAATGCCGAAGTTGAATAGGAACGGAGAGATAGGGCATCCTTTTCGAACTCCATTGGAGACCACAAAGGAAAGCGAAAGCTTGCCATAAGCCGTAACCCTACCCAAGGTCAGACCATAGAGAGCGCACAGTATGGAGACAAACTTCTCGGGTATGCCATTCCTCAGTAGGCAGTGCCACAATACCGTTCGATCGACAGAATCGAAGGCTGCACGGATATCCAAGAACACAGCAATTTTTGGCCTCTAATACACCTGGTGGAGCTCGAGGATCTGGCGAAGTGTGAAGATTTGATCGATGGATCTGTGACCAGGGTGAAACCCGGCTTATTCTTCTCGCTGCAACGATTCGCGCGTTGGGGATGGTCTGCGAAGTATGCTGGACACCAGCAGCTTGCAAACGACGAGAACTAAGCTTATACCTCTGTAGTTGGAGCAGATTTTGCGCAGGTTGTTTTTGAAGATGGGAACAACTATCGATTCACCCCAAGATGATGGAACTTTCTCTTTCGACCAAACTTTCGAGAACAAAGCAGTGAGTTCTTGAACCAGCGATGCGCCACCATCTTTAAATAAAGCGGGAGAAAGACCATCAGGGCCGGGGTTTTTATGACACTTCATGTGGCGGAGCTCCTGTTCGATTTCCTGGTAGGGGGGAAGATCTGTGGGGTAGACCATTCGGCCCCAGCGCGAGCTCCAGTGGTAGCAGATGGAGCTGAGGCCAACAAAACTGCCAGCCAAAATGTTCGGCCCATCGCCCCAACCGTCGTTGAAGATTGGTGAATAAGGTGCCAACCTCTTCGCATATTGTTTCACCTATACCAGATTGAACACTTTCGATGACTCGAATGAGATGGAAAAGTTTTCTGGTATTGCCAGAGGGACTAGCAAGCTCCATCACCCTAGCACGTTCACACCACCAAGTTTCGCGGTCCATTTGCAGACTCCTGCCCAACTCTCGATCATGGGATTGGCGTTCTTCACTGTGTCTGGAATCCGACGGGATCAAGCGGCGTTTGTCCATCAACGACAAAGAGAGGGCGGAAATCCAATGCTTCGGTGGTGACGGGTAACTCCACAAGTGTCGACACTGGCGGAAACTAGCGCTTCTTTGATCTGCGCCCACTGCGAATCGAGGTCACCGTCAATAGTTGGGCCAAGCAAGGTTGACAATGAGGCTTGGTACCTGGTTAAAATCGCAGGGTCTTGTAGATTTGCGACGTCCGGTCGGTAGTGAGCGCGCTTGGGTGATCCTCCGAACTGCATGCAAATCTTAGCACGAACCAATGCGTAATCGGATAAGTTGAGCAGTAAGATCGGCAGTTCGTTACGCTTCGCACCATCTATAGCTGATTGCTATCTGCTCAATCTGGGAGCACTCTTGCGTTTGAGGGCGGGCGCCAGGTAGCAGTGCGTCTCCTCGAGTGCCGAAAACTAGTGCTCGCAGGAAACAAGCGATGATCAGAGCAAAGATCAAGCAGTCTGTCTCCATTGTCTCATCGACTGCCACCGAGACCAAAACTACCCCCAAGGTGGTGCTCGCTTGGTGGAAGGCGGCCCACCTGTGCGTTAAAGTCCCCGGCAAGAATGACTATATCAGTCCTTTTGGAGGAACTCAGAAATTCATGTAGCTGCTGGTAAAAGCTATCCTTGACTGCATCCGGGCTGCAGTCTGTAGGGGCGTAGGCGGAGGCGACAAACAAGGCACGCTTAACATCTCGACGCCTGCTTACGTTACATGAACCTCTTAGTCTGACTGCACATAGCCGACTGTTGACTGGGATCCAGTCAAGCAGAGCTGATTCAGCCCTGGCACTTAATACAACCCCAACACCAGCTTGACCAGTGGCGGCAGACTCTGGGTCTCCGGAAAGCCGCAAGTAGTATTTGGCGTCAGAGTTTACCGGAGAGGCCATTCTGATGATGGCGCTAGAGTCTTGTAATCTGGTCTCTGAAAGACAACAGATGTCTACCGAAAGCGTTTCAGGAGTACGGGCAAGACATGCTTGTCGTCCGATCTGCATCAAAGTTCGAACATTGAACGCTGCGAGGATGAATGGAGAACCAGGTCGAAGAAGAGCTGGAGCTTCGGTGGAGTGAGAGACGGTTGCGATCGCAGGACATTGAAAACCGGGAGTTTGGCTGTTGCTTCCATCAGTTGCGAGACGTGGGTCGTTTGTGACGGTGACCGTAAAAGACATAAGAGTACATGTGGGTGAAGGACGGGAGGTGGGGTGATCTGTGAGTGGAGGTTGAGCGGTTGAGTTAGCACAGAAGATAAGTATAGCAGGAGCGGTAGTAAGCAGTGTGGTCCATGATTCGTCAGTGGGCGTGATACTACCCGGTTGCCCCAAGAAGTTGTAGCTCATTTCTTCTCCACACTTCGTCAATCTACGTATATACTAAAACAACATGATTAGCTCCGTGTCATCATAGATCTATTTAATTGTATAGTACACGCCACCTCAGCGCACATCGGTTGTCATGTGTCCTCGCAACAGTGCCATGTGATCTTCCGTTAAACTACTGTTTTACGTTATCGTGACCTATACGGAACCTTATTCCTCTTCAATCTCTCCTTCTTCTTATATGACCAAATATCCACTCATTAGTACAAGCTCGCTTGATGATATTCCCCTGATGGGCATATTCTCTGACCTGTTGATGTTTGATTTATGGCTCACATGGTGCCAACTGAAGGACAGGATGATTTCTAATTAAATGTTCGTCTCGTAGATTATTTTTAGCTAGCGATTGATTTAATTCCCAACTGATAACTTCTAACGGACGTTGTCAAAACGCGCTCAACTTTCACATTTTCACCTCCTACCTTCAGCGTTAACCCCGATTTCTATCGACCGAAACGAAGAGGCTGTGCGAATTCCGTCATATGCTGTGTCCCGTGCCGCTGCATTATTACGGCATTCCGGCTGGGAAGTATCTTTTACGAATCCATCAGAGGCAGAGGCGATCACTTGCGACCGTGTTGATTATGAGTTTGAGGATGACTTATTTCTCACCTCTAAACTTGAAGTAAGTGTTCCATAATATCTTCGATAATGTTTATTGAATTTTCACTTAACATGTTACGATTCATCATGCGCAGTTCTTATTTCATCATTTCACTTTTCAAAGCCATTCTATTGCTGGTTGTTCCCACTTAGTTGCCTACCAGTGTTTGTCGTTCCCATGACCAGTAATTTTTGTCTTTAATCTTTGGCTGGTTCATTTGTTTTACTTCAAACTTCAGCTGCGAAAATAGATGTTACTCAAAGCACTGCGCACTTGAACCCCCAAGTGCTATGCATAACTGTCTACATTGTTCACCACACTGTCTGACGAGTGGTTTCCATGGTGGGATGCGCCATTGAGCTATGCTATCGTTCTTCTGACAACCACAAAGCGACTAAACGGTAGTTTCAAACGATCTCTTACCGACGCGTCTCGTTTTTTGTCGTAATAGTAACTGCTGGCAAGGTTACTCTGAGAAACGGAAGCAGACTTTAACGTTATACGATTAGTAGCGTGTCTCTCGGACCAACTGAGTTATGCTGCATTGCGCTTTTGCGTATCTCAAGGACTAATCTTGTCAGGTTACCCAATAGTTAAGGTTCAGTTAGTATCGATTTCTCTGTGCTCCGTGTCTGGGGTCTGTTACTAACCACTCCTGTTACATTGTGCCCAGGTTTTTGAGGCAGTCTCTGGTTAAGGACTTTCTATTCTCTCATAGTTTTGGCTCCGTGGTAATATTCTAGTCCGCACAGTCTCGATCATTAAATCAGATTTATACTATATCTTGTATCAACCACATCAGATTTTAAAGAAAATACTTTCTGTACTATATATAGCAAGACGAATTTGAGAAATCCAGTGCATGTCGAGTCCTACCTTTTATACATCTTCCTCTCGCGTTAATCCCTACGTCCGTTACTAAGATTCCTTTCACAGTGCACGTCATAAGTAACGACAGCTACGATCTTTTCACTTATACCCACAGCAGAGCTAAATTCCCAATTTTCCACATCGAGATCATCTCATTCCACTTAAATTCAGCCGATCTACAACGAACAGTGATTTATCACGGGTAAAAAAGCATCTGCTTGATAATTCCAGTAAGATGGTTGGGGTGAAACTACAAGATCAAAATATGTTTAAGCGGTCATCGAACTGAATGCGTTGCTGAATAACCTGTGTCACATAAAAATTGAATGCAAGCTTACAGAATAACATGGTGCACAGCGATAGTTGCCGTATTTTGCAAGCAAAAGAATAAAGTCGGTTACTCATATGTGACATATAAATCCGGTATGACGACATTATAAAGATATTTCACATTGCCTTAGCTTAGATAACGAAGTGTTGGGAGCTAAGTACAACAACCAATCGCTTTTTGAAAATATCCAAAGTAGGGGAGGAGAAAAGTAATTCCATATTCATTATAGACGGCTGCATTGTTCATGCAATGTCATGCAGTTGTTGCTCGTGACATGGATTTGTTGGGAGACGCAACTAAAGGTGACAGTGAGATCTGTGTCGCACCGCTTGTGCTCATTAAATATGATGGACCTACAGGTGTCGCTTCTGGCCTTTTTATCGAGGCTATCAATACGTACGTTACTCGGTTTTTCTCTTCTGGATTGCCTCCGGTTCTGCGCTACTGGTGTTATAACCGAACCGTTAGGACTATGAGTGGGGTAATCGCATTCAGGTCGAATGGGATATGTTCGATTAAAGAGGTTAGGATGTGTCAGGTGAAGTGGCACCGATACGGTGGGGCGGTCAGCATGACTGATTTTACTCTTTATCTAGGGACGGAACTCAGCGAAGGCTGCCGGTGAATAAGATCGGTTTTCTTTGATTCCAATGTTGAAGCACTGAAACTCTCTCAAATTTTTCAGTCAGTTTTTACAATCTCATGATCAAAACTATGCAATTTACTATTGAAATAGCTCCGTGTATCCGGCAAAACCAGAGCGCGTCAGCTAAATTGTTGATCCTTTTTGATTCTAGTTGACTTACGCCAGCGCACTTAGCGCGGAATGCAATGACGCAATCAGAGCAGGTCAGTCATGTCACTTGGGCTTATTTCCACTCACCACTCTTACCGCTATTTGGGACCATGTTCAATGGCGGCAGTTGTTACAACTGGACACTGCACCTGCCGGAGCGTGAGATAGAGGGTGAGTGATCCTCAAGTTCGTTGTCACAGTCGCATGCTTAACCTCGGTTACCGTTGACAGCATTGTCACGGGAATGACGCACACGCAGTTTGGTTGCTTTATTAATGGACACTGGTTCGCCTGGAGTTAGGTTCTGTAACGTGCCTTGTAGTGGGTTCATGTCAGCGATGGGCGAGTGTCATCAAACACTACAAATTGAGTCGCAGCTTCTTAACAAATGGTCCCTTAGGAGTAATTCTGTGACCACTGGATATCGCGAGGAGTACTTTGTCGAATGCATTTTCGCAACTGTGTTGTTAAAAGAACAATGTTGTACACGTGAATCTGATCACGAGAAGTGCTAAAAACAAGTTGTGCTGCAGGATCCATGATCCTTAAGGTGCCCACGGAGTACGGAAGTTATCCTCATCGAGAGAGTATATGATGACTGCACTTGATAAATATAGAGTACGGCAAACCCTTGACAAACAAGAACGCACTAGCTATGGGGCCGTTACCCGATGATGCGAGAACATTGTCTCCATACACAATGTGACAAGTCGTCATGAAACTCTTCACGAATCATTAGAATAAAGAAAGTTATGAAACCTAGTGGAAACTACACAAAGGCCCATTGAAGATTATTAAGCAAACTTGTAGTCTCCGCTTTGCAGAGCCAAGATTTAGAGGCTAACGAACGACGGGTAGAACGCCCACACCCTGTTGACTGTACCAACCGGTGTAGAGTATGTACTCCTAAAGTAAATCAACCAAACCTAGTACGACGGCTAGTTGCTTCATGCATTTTCGCTGCATTGTCCACAGGTGCCATCATATCATCATACTACACGTTAGCTGGAGGTGGGGAACACCTCAGCTACTGTGCCGCAATACATAGAAAAAAGGAGAAAAAAAGCAACTGGTGCAAGCTGGCTGAGCTACCGGTGACGGATGGGCATCGTTCCGGTAAGCCACCAGCCGGCTGCTGTGCATCAAAAAAATTGCTATGCAAAGTTATATAAGGCTAAATAATGATATCGTAGTTGGAGGGGGAGGCTAAGAGGGATGGGGTGGGACAATAAACTCACAGCACGAACGCCACTGAGGTCGGCTCCTAGCCATATCAGCAAGTGTATCCAGCCAAAAATGTTTACCGTCTTTTGAACCCCAACCAGGGAGCCGTGACACTCCAACCGAGGCCAGCTCCGAAGTGAGGGTTTTCATTTCTCTGGACCAAGTCATCGTTTGGCCACTCCTCCTCTTTTTCCATCCACACCCCCGACGCGCAAACAACGCACGTCGCGGGAGTCGGTGGGCTGGCATGCGTAACACGTGGCCGAGCCATCGGAGCCTGGTGCGTGAAATAACGGTGCTGAGCGGTTCAGTTCTTTTTCCTGTGCCGTAAGCGAGGCGTCGAACACGCTCGTTGCTCACGCGGTGTTCCCACCAGATTTGAGCTAAATTACGAAGGCTGGTATTCTCCAGGCTCTCCACCCCAGCTACGTACAGTGATGGTTAACGGTGCACATCTAGACTGCTGATTAGGAGGCGTATAACAAAACGGCATAGTCGGCCTAGGCTGTTCATAGTTTGCAGTTTACTCTTGTGAGGCTCTGTATGGTCTGTTGCTGTGCACCAACTGACGAACTTTGATATTGGTCATCCCAATTTCACCCCAGCTGTCGGCAGTACTTCGTGGGTGTCAGTGATCAAGCATTACCAGTCACTTAGTGTTTTTCACGCGGTGACCGCTTCTCTGATCCATACGGTTTATTGACGACACTGCACCAGCTCACACCTTTCCATCAGTACATCCCGTCGGCTGCATAATTGGTATAGTTTTGTAGTGTTCGGCCAACTCTACTGATGCGATCACTTAATGATCAAGTGACTAGCCAAGCAAACCACTCGAGCATTTTGAGTTATTATCCCAACGGATGGTATTTTGACCCAGTATACTTATCGAACTTTTCACTCGTAGAGCGATTTCTTGCAGACCTTTACACGTCCCAGGAGATTAAGGTACGAAGAGTTTAAGGAGGAAAAAGATTACTGCCGCACACCACTTAAAGGTAAACGTTATCATGAGCAAATGCATTCATCTGAGTCGAAGATGGTTCCCAAAACAAGGAGTACTACCATGATGAAACCTTTACAAGTATGATGATGTTCAATTACTCGGCGAAGATGAATATACGATGAATAAATCCCCGCACGGGCGGAATTCAACTTGGTTTTCCATAGTGCGGCTTTCATGAGGGGCAGCAGATCGCCAAGACTAATAGACGTATTTTGAAGTCTGACACCAAATGACTAACACCGCCGATTTTCTGTAGACGTTCATCAACTCTTTTTAAGCATGAGACTAAATGTGAACTACCAACCATCGGAGGACGATTCACATCTGTGCTAGTGTGTAGATGGTGAGCGACCACCTTTCTGTACTGATGGAGGAGGGGAATGCTGGCCAGATGCGTTTCTCCGCTTCGGCAGCACTCGCTAGTTGTTGCTTTAATCGAGATGTAGTGTGCTATTTCAACGTCTCATGTGGGTTTGAGCGATTTATCTGGTATCACTGAGACAGTGCGTTGGCTGAGTCGCTCTTTGGAGTATTCGGCGCAGCGATCAGCCGAGTATGATCGTATGTGAGCCAATCGTTATCCCTCTACTCTCTTGGGAGTGTGATGCTTAGAGTGAACTCGTCCAAATTTTCATCATTGACCCATCTGTATTGAAGGTCATAAGGAGGCAATACGCATCGCATCTCCTTGTGTCACGGCGGTGAGCACGCCGAAGCACCACGCTGAAGCAGAGGGGAATTAACGCAGCATCCGGTTTGTAAAACCACCGATTTTCCACATTTTATAACGTTACCTTTTTACTCTATGAACGCCCATTTTTGGTGGAGTTATATACTTACTACAGCTGTTACCGGATCATCTTTCGGTATCATCAACATTGATGAATCTTGTGAGATTCAGAAGGCGAATCTCTCAAAACGTTGACCCTCTAACCCATTAGGTGAACAATATCTGATTGATGGTGGGATATGTTTTGCAAAGAGTTTTCCTGTATCTAACATTTATCTGACTTATGTTTCCGAGTAAGTGTGGAAGGAAACTGTCCAAGTAGACGGTGGCGATCTGATCACGATCGCAAGTTTCAAGTGGGATAGTTGCATCGTTTGTTGGTAACACCAAGTGTATCTACCCGATATCTTAGGTGACAAGGTTACTGGCCTCACTTCTCGTGCATTGCTTCACTGCGGGACACCTATTCAAGATAAGAGATGAATAGGCAGATTTCCGACGGGGATGTGGTCACTTCAGTTATATACGCACCTTGTGATTGATACCAACGCAGCGACACTGGTATCTGATTTTGACTAGGTTTTCTCTTTGATCTCTAATCCTGTATCCGACTCGATCTATCTTTTTACCTTTTGTGTGCTGGCTCGGAAATTTTTCGATCGGCACACGTGAATATTTAACGTGCTATGCACACGAAAACTTCGGGTTTCGTTATTTTCCCAGTGGAGTGTTGGACGGCTTCTCGAGAACAGACTAGTCTGCTAGGGATGATCCGTTTCTCACTTTACTTCATTTCATCGTGGTCACTTTCACAAGTTGTCCCACGAATTCTCACAATGCAGACATCAATGACACACGCGTGAGACAGCCGATTGTTCGTTTTTCCAACCGACGTCTTCACGTCATTAGACAAGGCACCACAGGTCACTCAACATATTTTCCGCGTGACGGCGCAGTTTTGTCACAGAACCACTTGCTCTTCACAGCTTTAAAAAATACCAAAGTATGATCAGAAGTCAGGGTAAGTGAACATATGTTTTCGATAATTCGTCCTCAGGCTTGTACAATTATATGCAAATCAAAATGTGCAGACAGACATTACAAGTGTTTACTCCTAGAGCGAGTTAATTGGATGCTGACAGTGCTGTCTGTCACGACAACCGATCGCATGTGACTTCGTGGGTCAGAGGTAACCGGCCGTTTGGGCCAGGGTAGTCCTAAGCCATTAGCTAGCTTCTGTTGAACACATAGCTCCGGTTCATACAGCCGGATCACAATTGTTTCAGCGGCTTCTAGTAGTCGCTTGCGGACGTAGTTCGAGCGGTTCTTTGGGGCCTGATAGATGATTTTGAACGAATCAATGAACTTTGTGGCGTGCCCTGTATCGACTAGGTGCGCGGCTACTGAAGAATTCGCTGTATTTCCACTTCCAGTTCTAAGCCCGACCGGGTGGTGTTCCTTCATTCTCTCAGACAGACGCCTTGTCGTACGACAGATGTATTCCGCTCCACAGTAGCATCAAAATGACTAGATACACTATGAGTTGGTGTGGACAGACCTCTTGTCTCTTAAGTTTAGTCTCACCATCGGAATGCTAGTGAACTGGATTTGCACCTGCGCTACTGGATAGGTGTGTCTGAGTGCAAACGAAAGACGATGAGATAGAAGTTCTGTCGCAACCTCGCCCTTGTATGGCAGTCGTAGGAAGATTGGCTTACGTCCTACTGTCAAAACTACAGGCTGTTTCTTCTTATGTTCCATGATGGCTCTGATGAAGCTTTCCGGATAGCCATTCTCCCTTAGCACTAAGCGAATGCACGCCAATTTCTTCGGAAGCGTGTCGTTCGAGCAGATAAGTTCAACTCGGCTCACTAGGGTATTTGGCAAGTTCCGTTTAAACTTAAGTGGCACAAAGCTGTAGAAATTTGTGTACTGCCCATTCCACGTACTTTTCCTATAGGCGCAACGCTGCAGCGCACCCTCATCAGGTCTTTTCATGGCGACATCGAGGAAGTAAAAGCGACTGTTTTCCTCAACCGCACGTGAACTTTATTACTGGATGGCCTTGGTTGCATGTGGTTGTTAGTTCCTCGATACTTCGAAACGATTGAAGCAAGACAAAAATGTCGTCTACGTAACGGCAATATAAACCGAGACTTGAGACTGTTGGCTTTAGCTTTCCCTGTTCCAGTATGCCCATGAAGACATCGGCGAGGAATGGACCCAGTGGGGAACCCTTCACGACTTTTTCGCACTACCGGTATAATTCGCCATTGGATAGCAACTGAACATTGGAAGTGCATCTGAGCCATAGTTCATTTAGGATCACTGTGGGTATGCCAACATTAATGTGGTTTGCATCAACATACTTAGATGTAGTTTACAGTCTCAACTAATGATACCTTGGGGAAGAGTGAAGTAACGTCGAGGGAGCACATGGTTAGATTGGTAACATTTACATCACGTACGATACCCACAAACTTAAAACTATCCCTCACACTGTGCACAACAATTCGTTCTTCGCTTCGTTTCTTTATCGTGGCCGCGTTATCACTGTCCTTTATGTGCTTTTAAGATTGTCGCTTCGTCAACTTGTAATACCTTTGTCGCCAGAAGAGGGCTTCTCATCGTTTTGGATGTCTCCATCACGACAGTGTATTCCGATTGAGAATTTAACGATTTCTCATAGCTTTGACCACTATTGTTTGGAGGAGGTTGCTTGTGATGTTTATCTGCTACAATTCGGAACACGAGAAAATACTAGTTTGGATCGATTAATATAATTTGTTAGCAGCATGAATAGAACAGTGATTATCGCTTATCTTAACACGCGCTACATATTCCTGCGCGCCGCCGACGGGCAAGGGCCCTAATTTGTTAACCGAATCTAGGGCGGCGTTAGGTCTAGGTTGTGGTCTGCTATTCACCTAACAACGATAGATAAATTTGACCACCCCTAGGCTGTACGCTGATAAGCTACCTCGTTTTCCTGGTCGGGGTCCGCGCGACTCTTGGCTCGGCGATAAGCGCAAATATTGCGTTTACTTCGTTTATCGGACAAGTTTCCTTACCGATGCTGTCTTATCTTGACGTGATAGATAGTTTCTGTGTGGTTACACTGCATTTGCAATTTGTCGGCATCTTGCCTGTGAATCTGTACGTAATGCGCTCTAGCTGAGTAAAAGACGGTTTTCCCCTTCAGTTCATGTCTGTTTTGCAATAGAGTCCTACAGCAAAGTGCGGTTTTATTACTACTGTTGATGACGAGGCGCATTGAACCGATGTTTCCATACCACTGACCCTCTAGTTTGAATGATATAACAAATGATATCCAGTGGAATCATTGTAGCCCCCCTCTACAAGCTTTCCTCTCCTATTTTATCCGTTTGTAGAACCTAGAGCCTCAGTCCAAGAAGTCACGTGATTCGAGTGATATACCACTTTCCCAGGCATGTCCAAATTCAAATGAAATCAGCCTGATCGCCGTTTTATCTCTGGAAGTCGAATGCAGGCACACACACTGGGTGCCTGCATGGAGTATATTGGTTCCGCGTGGTCCGCTGTTGGATCAACTCTATCGACAGCTTTCAGTAGAGAGGCCTTGTCCACCCTATCTACGTCATCTTAAGCGCATCGATAGCTGTCGCGTCCTCGACACTAACCATCTGGTTCCGGTGTTTCTGGATCTCGCCGTACCAAGGTGATTACCCCTTACTTTTCAATACTTAGCTATGAAACTATGTTTTCTGGTAAAGTATTTGTCAAGTTAGATACAACTAATATCACTCGGTTAGTGTTTTACCTTCTTTTTAGTGGCCCTAAATGAGATGGTGGATCTTTGTGTAATTAGGAGTATCGAGTACATTATGTTCTCAGTAATTGTTTGGTGAACCACAGCATTGCGTAGGAAGACGTTCGGTCACACGTTTACAATATCACAGCTAGCCATTTGATCACGGCGGCTGCTGATCAGTCCCCATGGCCCAGCAATCTGGACCACGCACTTTCAAAAGTCGGATTGCTTGTTCTGACTCCACAGGAGACAGATGGAATGCCCATTGCTGATGGAATGATGGGACTGCCGTCCAATGTCCTGCCGCAGATGCGGCGATTGTTTGTCTGTGTGTGACCGTGCAGGTTCTCGTTTTATACTCAACATGGCTTTCAGACATCGATATGTTTGCAACTAGTGACGAAATTCCATTACTTTTTAAAACCCACTGCATCTAAACGTAAAGCGACTGAAGAATACCAACAAGCCGATATGTCGTGGATGTTGTTTTTATGCAGGCGTTTCTGGCCACATAATGCAACCGATCCCTGGTACCTGCGAAGACTTACAGTGATCCCCGGTTGTACGTGAGATAAGCCTGTGCATGAAACGGCTGTTGCTCGACACTATGCACTCATCCTACCAACCCAACTCAACCAGCTACTCCAAAAAGGAACGGAGCTGGACGGAACCAATCACTCTGGTTTATACACCAAGTGGGTTTCAAGACACAAAACAATTGGGCGACTTAACACATCGTTGTGAAAGCAGTCACTATCCTGCATTGGAGAGAAATAGAAGGGGACCAACCGATCTGTGATAACCTGCGCCAAACCGAGCACGGAAGTGACACCAATCAAGACAGAGAATCCGGACCGCAGTTGCCAGGCCTCCAGCATCTATGCGTGGTTTCGGCTTTGGGGAACTTTGCTTCTGGTGCACTCCCGCGTAAGCTGGGTGCGATCACCCATGCGAAGGTTATATTTGATGATGAAGAGACGTTTGCCTCTTTACTCGTGTTTAATGCGGCCACTCCTCGGGATATAATATTGCCTGCGCAAGTTTATTCGGTAGTTGATTGTGTCGAGTAATCTGACGGCACTTGCAGCAGATCCTCAATTTAGGGAAGTGAGGAATTAATGGCAAGAAGTCTAGATCGAACTAACTATTGCCGCCAAGCCAGAGTCGATTTCGTAACGTTTTCGTAATCGAACTCGATACGTTATTAGTTTACTCCCACGCGTCGGCACAACGGATTAGAAAAAGGCAGGACTCAACGTTGAATTCAAAGTATCCGCTGTGTGTTTGGATTGTGACACAATCTCTATTGAGACCTGGTCCACTTTGAAGTAGATTTCGGTCATTACGATCACAAGGACCGTATCCAAATTGGAGGTGGTTCGGTGTTGCTCCTCCCAACACTGAGGCTTCGCTGCTGCGCAACCACCACTGGTCGCATGTGGACTAGGATACTGCGTGGGTCACCCTGCCCCTACGTAGACTCGAATCCACGTTGTCAGAGTACAACGCAAGCTTGTTACCTTCAGGCTACGGGCTAGTCTTTCTCTCTCTCTCTCTCTCTCTCTCTCTCTCTCTCTATATATATATATATATATATATATATATATATATATATATATATATATATATATATATATATATATATATATAATGTGTGTGTATGATTAGCGGCATCCGGTTTCGGATTTGCCTGTCACTGTGGCCTCCACAGGGACAGCCACAGGACGCTTGCACCTACAGAGGGACCATGCGTGGCTTGCGCTGCACCACCCACAGCTCCAACCACACACCCCATATCCAGTGTAAACCCGAAGGAATAAGACCGGGAGGCATGTGGTTCGGAGCCACGTTTCATCAACGGAGCCGGCCCACACTCCTTCACAGGCAAACACAAGCACCCTGTATTTGGGGAATCAAGCGCACACAAGGCGGTGGCTGGAGCGTAGTCCGCTTCACACTGAGTGCATGGAACCAATCTTCGAGCCTAGCACGGCCACAAGGACCGTGCACCCCGTCCTCTGCAGCAACGACCAACTGTCTCCTGGAGCCAGTATGGACGAGGTAGTGGGTAATAGACAGGTAGGCACCTTGTCAACATGCACATCAAGCGCAGCCACACCGGGGAATTCAAGCAACAGCAAATCACTTGAAATAACATTATCAAAATAGTATCTTTTAAAGCATACGACTATGCAGACATAACTCCTCCCGTAATTAGCATATGCCGTAAATTGGTTATCAACGAATAAGCGACAAGTACAAAATGTTCTCGGGTTACTCCAAATATGCCACAAACGCAACAAAGTTAACGAAGGTAAGCGCAATTAGTGTAATCAACGTATGCATCTTAATAGAAGGTTCTTCAGGTAGGCAGAATGAACAAATTAAAGTGGAATGAAATTTCTCCAGCTTAAAAAGACCTAGTTTAAACGTCTATTTATAGCATAGGGTATATTTATAGTCGAACCCGCTTTACTGCCCACCATCGGCTGGCTTGCGGAACTACCTCCTCACGGGTGTACCCCGTTCCAGCAAAGTGTTCGGCGACAATGTTCCACCTCGGTGGGACATTGTATTCCAGCAGGTGTGCTGACATCATGGGGAGTATTGGGCCCCTGTTTGGTAATCTACCAAACAAAGACGCATGAACTGAACATTCAGTCAACGCCTCCCAAAGGGCGCGATTCTCTAAATTCGCCCCGCTGCCTTGCGGGTAGTTTATTTAGCCAAAGGCTCGGGGTGGAGTCCACTAAGTCCACTCCCTACTTCGGCTTGGGCAACCGGGTAGTATCACACCCTCTCACAAAACCATGGACTGTACTACAACGTGCTCACTAGCTACTATTTATGCTTCTCACATTCACGCGACTTCATCACACGCCAATTGTTCGTTTGCTAACAATCTTCAATTTCCGTTACCCGAATAATGTGTTCAACAATCTGGCTGCGATTCCGGTTGCGCCGCAGACAAAGAGGTTCAACCTATGGCTCTCCTTCGTCCCCGATCCTCGTTCCGTCTGGCGTGCTTCAACGTTCTGACACTCATGCAGATTTTACAGCAAACTGGTCTAGCTCACACCCTAGAGTCCATAGACATTGATGTCTGCTACCTTTCAGAAACCCGATTGCAAGATCCCAGCACTGTGCTTACGTTGACATCCCCCAGTGACCACGAAGCCAGATATCACCTGCGTCTTTCTGGAGATCCAGAAGCAGCCTCAGCGGGTCTGGCTGGTGTAGGTATGGCACTAACTGACAAGGCCGAGGCGGCACTACTGACCTGGTTCCCTATTAACAGCCGACTATGTGCAGTTCGGCTTCGGGGTTCATGTAGAATCAACAGGCACCGCGAAGAGAGACGCAACTTGTTTGTGATCTCCGTGTACGCTCCAACTGACTGCAGTGGCGACTCGGTCACGGACGAATTCTACCGAGATCTACAACAGCTCTCGACTAATGCTAAAAAGTCGGATGTCGTTATCCTTGCTGGGGATTTTAATGCACGGGTTGGCCGCCTGTTACCATACGAACGCCACCTTGGTGGTCATCACGCCCTTGATGAGAACCGCTCTGATAATGGAGAGAGATTTCTCACATTGTGCGAAGACAACCGTCTGTTTCTCTCGAGCACTAACTTCAGGCGTACGAAGAAGCGTTCCGCAACGTGGCGTTCCCCTTCTTCAACACAACCGTGGTCTCAAATTGATTGCATTGCAATTAGCTTCAGAAGGCGCGGCAGCATACTGGACTGCAGGTCCTTTTGGTCCACCTTCGTTGATTCAGATCATGCTCTGGTCTGCGCGAAAATCTGTATGTGTTTTGGAGGATCCCGAAACACGAAGCACCGCAAGATTGATGTAAACAGATTAACTGATTCCTCCGTCCAGGCGAGCTATCCGTCTTCATTGGCATATGCACTCAGTTGCAATCCACCGCAAGAAGTGGAACAACACTGGACTTGTTTACGGATGGCGATGACCATTTCCGGACAGTTATGCTGTGGCCTAACTCGACGCCCGTTGAAGGCTTGGATCTCTGGAGCTGTTCGAACACCGCAAAGATATCCCGGCGGAATCAGATTGCAACGAGCGGTGCCGTTCTGCCAACCGGCTGCTCAAGCTAAGCCTACGCAAGGATCGCGAGACATGGTGGTCTGAGCGTGCTTTAGAGATGGAGACCGCTACCCTCTCTGGCAACACTCGCAGGCTTTTCCAACTCATTCGGTCCACTGGCCTCAGAAAGCCTGGTGTCAGTGAGGTCATTTGTGAGGTGGATGAGTCTCCGATCACCAACCAACAGAGGCGTATGGACCGCTGGGCCGAGCACTTTCACTCGCAGTTCAACTGGCCTCCACCATCCATCAGTACATGCAGTACACCTTGCTGTCCAGCCTGGCTCCTCCCACTGAATCCACCCAGTGAAGCGGAAGTCTGCCTCGAGATTTGACGCTTGAAGCGCTTCAAGGCTGCTGGCTTAGACGGACTATTCAAGTACGGCGATGTGGCGATCATGAACCAGCTGACCGCGCTGTTTGCAAAAATTTGGCATGAATAGAAAGTGCCTTCCGCTTAGGGTGAATCAGTTATTGTCGCAATTTTCAAGAAAGGCGCTCGCACTTCATATGCAAATCATCGAGGGATTAGTCTTATTTCGGTTGCCTCTAAGCTACTGGCATCTATTCTGCTTCGCAAACTATCCCCAGTACGTGAGTCATACTATCGTGAAGAACAAGCTGGTTTCCGTCCTGGCCGCGGATGCGTGGATCAAATCTTCACGCTCCGCCAGCTCCTCGAACATCGCCACATTTATCACAGCCCCACTATCGTCGCATTCCTAGACTTACGTGCCGCTTTCTACTCCGTTGATCGACCTGCTTTATGGCGTTGATTGCTAAAGAATGGGGTGCCAGAGAAATACACCACCATCTTATGAGCACTTTACCTTCATACATGCGGCAGAGTGAGGGTCTATGGCAAGCTTTCCTCGCAATTCGCTTTCAATAGCGGTGTGCGACAGGGCTGCCCTATGCCCCCATTCCTCTTCAACTTCGCAATCGAAAATGTTCTGTCGAATAATCTAAAAGGTTTCCAACATTTTGGCCTAGAGCTTCTATCGGATGAGCGCGCGACCGACTTAGATTATGCTGATGATATCGCCTTACTTGGTGACGATTCTCAGGGTATGCAACTCATTTTGGTTCGTTTGGCGGTTGAAGCATCTAAGCATGGCATGAGCTTCGCCCCATCGAAGTGTAAAGTACTGCTCAAGGATTGGCTTTCACCTGCTCCAGTGCTCACTGTCGAAGGTGCACAACTTGAACAGGTATATAGTTTCGTCTACCTTGGGAGCTGGGTTTCTGCTGACGGCACTATCAACAAAGAAGTTTCTTTTCGTATCGCTAAAACTCGATCAGCATTTGTCAATCTGAGACACTTGTGGCGTCGTCGCGACGTCTCATTCTCACTAAAGGACCGCGTTTACGGCGCATCAGTTCGCTCAGTATTGTTGTATGGGTGCGAGTCTTGGCCGATTCGCGTGGAAGACATGCGTTGTCTTTCTGCCTTCGATAACGGTTGCTTAAGGAGGATCGCTCGTGTTTGGTGGCAACATCGAGTTAATAGTAATGACGTTCGTCGTCGCATGTTGGGGAATGCGAGTATGCCCTTCAACAAACTGGTTTTGTTGGGCCAGTTGAGATGGCTCAGTCACGTCCTACGCATGGAACCTGAGCGTCTACCGCGTGGCGCTCTATTTGCTCGTCAAGGACCTGGCTGGAGGCGACCGCGTGGTCGTCAGCCTTCCACTTCGCGGCAGCACATGAAATCGCTGACGTCGTGTCTAGCCGCTGTTGAATCTGTACGTCTTCCAGGATGGGGACCCAAGGATGAAGAGCGCCAATGGCTTAGCACTCTTGAAGACATGGCCCGCAACCGGAATCAGTGGAAGAATTGTGTACAGTATTGTATTGATTCACATGTTTAATACTAGCAACATTGAAAATAACAACAAAAGAACAAACGCGGCGTGTGAAAAACAAACGAAAAATGTTTTGTTCTACTTTTTATCAAAATGTTCCATTCTTCCTGCGGCATATTAGTTGAAGTGTGTTGCTCACCTTCAACTATTATGACGCGATGAATCTTGCTTATCTGCTGATTTCCATGGTTTTGTGCTGGCTCTGTGTCTAGTTAATTGTCTGTTGAGAATACATACATACATCGGGATATCTCAAAAGTGGGCGATAATGCGGGGTGGACTATTAACCGATATTGCCATGTTTCCTAAAAGGGAAACAACCATTGAATTGTCGTAGTATATCACTTGAATTTTAACGTGCTAGGGAAGCTAAAATATGTACTTTTAACAGAAGCCTACAAACGACATTTATTCAGCAGAGTATGACCTGTAGTTTTAAAGTTATAACATAAACATCTTGCCTGGATAGTTATATAAACTGGCGCTACTTTATATTTTTGCTGAGAGAACAATCCAACGTCAGTTGTACATTATTTTGTGCGGATACCCCAGTCACTTGCTCTGGTAAAGTCCAATTGGGATATTAAATTGTTTCCTTGCCCATGCAAAGTCCGAAGCTACACAGATCATCCACACAGTTATTTGCTCTTGAATATATATATATATATATATATATATATATATATATAGATTCAACGCTTGACCAATAAACAATTTGCATGGCTGACAACAACAGAAAGGGGAAAAGAGGCAGTCAGGAGAAGTTACGCCTATTTATCAAGTCAAAGAGCGAAAAGTCGCCATGAAATAAAAACCCCAGTATTGCCGTTATTCCTTTTCCGAGTGAGCACACTTAAAATGGAAAGCGCGACAACCTTTGGAGTCATCTCATTTTATTTACCGTAGTACTTTGAATTCATATACTCCAAATAATGAGAACAATTGACTTTAGCAGCTGCTCCTTTCGACTGATAATTGCGCAAATCCTTGTAGTGACCCCAAAGCAGCATGTTACCTCAGGCATGAATGACCCTGCTCTCTTCTCCTATGTTACATCTACAGGAGCCGCTTGACGCCACATCGCTCTTCGTTTTCAGCTTCCGGTCCTCAGATGCCAGACACGTGGTACAAAAGTTATGGAGCTCCGTGAACGATTGTTCCAAAGCATGGCGTTTGGCACCATGCTGGGTACCTCTTTTTCCTCCCATGACGAAAACACACCAAATGTTGTACGCTTGCACCAATCGGGATTTTCACCAAGATTCAATCATCTACGGTTGGCCTAGCACTCTGCATGCCAATCCTGAGTTGGAGAAGCTAATCGACTGTCAATCGTCCGGTTATTTTTCTGAGTCAGAGCTATCTGTGTGAGTTCTGTCATGGTCCTATTTCAACCCTTTCAATATCTGCTACCAACTGACTTCGATTGTCCAGACAAATAGTGCACTTTATCACACCTTTCTCATCCAACCTGCATTATCATCTTCTTATGTGTTTCCAGCTCAGCATGGTGTGTGTGCACCTTCTTGATGTATGCAGGTACGGTGAATGACACAAACAGATCACTAGTCAGACAAGCTCATCCCCAGTATCCTTCTCGCAGAAGGTCGCGAGACATCGATGGACCTACCGTCTCAAGTCTCAGGCATGAGATTATAAGCTCAGCGCAGCTGACATAGCTAACAACTGCCACGGGTTGTTCCTAGCCAGAAGAAACAATTCCCATTGTTGGTATCATATCGCCCGTCTCAATCCAGCTGACCCTTGGTCATAAGGGACGTGTTTTGAGCGCATCTACAGTTAGCTTATGTCGTAGTTTCATCGGTGGGTGAGGCTAATTATCATTTTGGACATACCCTGAACCTTTCAAGGCGACATGTCACCGATCTTAAGTCTAAGGGATAATGTTTTCTGCAGATACTCACAGTAAGCCTTAGGAGTTTCAGAAACGTCCCTCTCTGCCTGTTCTGTGTCACGTAGGATACATCTTTGCTTTCAGGATCTGCTAGATATTTTCTCTGGGTTAACTGATCTGTTAAAGTTCTCAAGCAGTACTTACATGCCTGACTGTTTAACACAAATTATCAAGACAGCTGTGCATTTACTTAGCGTTTACTCGATTCTGCTGAACCGCTGGTTACTGGATAGTAGTCATATCTAGCTTCCTATAAATTGAATACATTGTGTACCGCCGTTCAGTCTGCCTGCTCCTCTGGAAATTTTATTTCGTGCGTTCAGGATTTGACACATTTTGTCATGTAAGTGATTTTCTCTCCCCAAAGTAACGATGCTGAACTTTAGTATGTTGCCATGGTTTGCATACTCCCGTGACCCATTCAGCTACGCTAGGTGGCACTTTCCCAATGCTTTCAGAGCCACTCATACCAGACAGGTCAATGGTTAGAGGTCAGACTAACAGTCTCTCAATCCAATCATCTTCGGGGCTTAGGGGGAGGTCGATGGCCCTCTTCCTTTAAAACCTAGCCACTGAAAACAACAGATCTACGGATTCTAAGCTCACAGCTCGATTGGCGTAGAGCATGTACGCCACGCCGTCTCTGACGGTGGGGGAGGGGCACTTCCGGGTACTCATTGCTTTGTTACCGTCCGCCTCAAGCCAGGCATCCCCTAGTCACATTGGTGCAAACCCTCCCGAGGCTGGCCGTGGTCGTAGGTGCGTAACATAATACGGTTATAAAACAAGTGCATTCTATATATTTAAAGGCTATGTGTGACAGGTCTCTAGCAGATCCCATCGGGTCTCTGAAATCACACTCCAGAGCTGCACTTGCTCTTCACGGTTTTGTGGGTCAGGCTGTTGGGCCAAATGCTCTGAATGGAGTCGCTCAAGCGAACCTTCATGTACCCCACCGTCTTGTAAGTCAAAGGCTAGAGGTAGGACATTTCGAACGAAACCCTTCTTTCTGAACGGTCTGTCGGAGAGTAACATCTGCCCTCTCGACCCATTAGACAATACTCTATCTTGTTTTTCGCTTTTCTAAACTCTTCTTCCCTGCTTGTTGGACAAGACTGCCGCTGGCCTCGCAGCTGCTTCCCTCGATACATGTAGCTCCTCCATCAGGCCTAGACTTTCACTTCACGTCCGCACTATAGGTCAGATCGCTAACCTTCGCCACCTATGGCGCCGACGCAATATCACCCTATCCCTGAAAGGTAGGGTGTACAGTGCACCCGTAAGTTCGACCCTGCTGTACTGTTGTGGAACTTGACCATTAAATCAGCAGACGTAAAGAGGCTAGTTACGTTCGACCATCGGTGCCTTCCCAGTTTGGCTCATATCTAGTCGGAACACCGTGTGAGCAGTGGGCGTGTTCGAGGCCTCGTTTACGGCACAGGAAGGAGAAGTGAACCGCTCGGCACCGTTATTTCACGCACCAGACTCCGATGGCTGGGTCAAGTGTTCGCATGCCAACTCACCTACTCCCGCGACGTGCGTTATTTGCACGCCGGCGTTGTGGCTAGAAGAAGACGTGGCTGAGCTATGACTTGGTCAAGAGGATTGAAGGCCCTTAGTCCGAAGTTGGCCTCGGTTGGAGCCTCGCGGCCCCCTGGTTGGGGTCCGAAAAGCGATGAACCCGTTTGGCTGGATACACTTGTTGATATGGCTAGGAGCTTACCTCAGTGGAATTCGTGTTGTGAGTTTCTTTGTCTTTCCCCTTCCAACCACGATCTCATTTACTAGGCATAATGTATCTTTTTCGTTGCTCAATAGCCGGCTGATAGCTCTCCGGAATGATTTCCCTCCGTTATCGGTGACTCAGCTGGCGTGCCTTTGTTACATCTTTTTCTTTTCTATGTATTGCGGCAGAATAGCTGAGGTGTTTTCCTCCTCTAGCTAACTTGTTTGAAAAATGATCAGATCGGTCAGCAGGCAGAAATGACTCTCACTTTTCACTCTCTTGTTATTGATGTGTGCTATGTCTCTGAAACACGCATACAACATAACATGGTCGCGACAAATCTTTGATTCTGACAGCGGCGTCTCTGACGATACTGAGTCTATGGTTCAAGGTATTTGTGGTGTTGATATTGCACTCGGCAAGCGTGCTGAGGGCAATATACTTGACTGGATACCAGTGAACAGCCCCATATGTGCGGTTCGGCTTCGAACCTCTATCGGAGTTAATAAGCAGCGTCTGTAGACATCGCCTCAGTTTATGACAATACTGAATGCAGTTCAGAGGGCATCAAAGACTAATCTTATCAACAGCTCGGGTCTCTTCTTCGCATGGCGAAGATACTGACATCGGGATTTTTGCTAGTGATTTGAATGCCTCTTTCAGATTCTGGACAACTCCTGGAAGGGCGCTTCGGAGTCGACGCACGCCGAACAGACAATAGTGATCGATTCGTGCAGCTATCCGCCGATCACAACATTTACCTTAGCAGCACTGCTTTCCAGCACAAACCTTCAGACCGCGTTACCTGACGCCCACCGAATTCCTCAATGACCTGGACCCAAATATACGATACTGCCATCAGCTACAGATGGCGCATACCAGTCTGAAACTGTAGATCAACTTGGAGCACGTGTTTGGATTTCGACCATGCTATAGTGCGCGCACGCTTGGCGCCCACTCTTCCAGCCTCAAAGAAACACCTATGTTTTAACCTTTATGTCTGTAACTTGAACTCGCAATCTACAGTTCCTCAGTATTAAGATGAACTGGTCCACCAATTGTCAGTGATGAGTGGGATTGGCGAGCCGAGCGCTAGCTTGGATCGTCTTAAATGTGCCATGTAGAATGCCTTTGATGCATGCTGTGCGCCCAACTTCTGACGTCACAACTGTGATCACTGAGCCATCAATCAGCTTAATCACAGCACGGAAACAGGTTCCGTTGGGCACTGCTTCTCAGCTTATCCGTAAGCCCTTGAAACTACCTGACAAGGAGTCTCCGAATCGATCGGAAACGTTGGTAGATGGCAAGGGTCCGTGAGATGAAGAAAGCCAGTGCTATTCCAGCTCATCCGGAACACGGGTCCGAGGAAGCCATCAGTTAGCGACACAACAGCTGAGAAAGATGGGTAGTTGATCCATCCTCAGGGTCGTCGACTAGCACGTTAGACAGAATAGTTTGAAGAGCAGTTCAGCAGGCCTGCTGCGACATTGCCGCTTGCCGAATCGCCTGAGCCGACGTGGGAAGTAGATGTCACACCTCCCACTTTGAAAGAGATTCGAAATGAGCTTTCCGTGTTGTAACCTAACATGGCTCCTGAACTCGACGACCTTTCCGCATTTTTGCTGAAAGATGGCGATGATCATTTGTTGACTGGAATTGCTTTTTAACATGATTTTGAATAATGAAATGGTGTCACCTGTTGTGTCCATCTTCAAGAAAGGTCAGCGTACTTTGGGCGAAAATCATCGAGGCATCGGTCATGTTTCCATTGCCTCGAAACCTCTCACGGGTATCATTCTTCGACGACTTACTGGTCCCCGTGACAACGGAATCACTGATTGCCAGGCTGGCTTCAATTCTGGTCGTGGTTGTATCGGTCACTTATTAACTCTTCGCTGGATTTTAGAGCAAAGACACACAGACGACTGACTATGGTGGTTTTCTTCGAATTGAGAACAGCGTTCCACTTTGTTGATCGTGCCAACTTGTGGCACTGTCTATCCATGAAGGGCGTTTCAGCTAAACTTCTTTCCATTCTGAAGTCTCAACTGTGATTCCCTAGGCCGCGTAAGGGTCTGCGGGAAACTCTCCCCTGAGTTCCCCACGACAAGTGGGGTTCGCAAGGGTTGTCCTTTGTCTCCTTTCCTCTTCAACTTCGTGCTCGAAATGATCATGAGTGACTCCGTTCTTTCAGACTATACCGGAGTAAAGTTCTTCCAGTTGACCGACTGACAAATCTTGAGTATGCGGACGACATAGCATTGCTTGTGTCTGACAGAGTGGTTATGCACACACCGCTGTATAGACTGACGCGTAGCGCTGCACGCTTCGACATGCGCTTTGCACCTTCAAAGTGCAAAGTACTGTTGCGGCACTGGACCGGCACATTTCCAGTTCTAGCTATCACTGAACAGCCACTGGAAGTGGTGAATCGGTTCACTTACCTTGGTATCTGTGTCACCTCTGGTGGTCACATCACTGAAGTAGTCACTTCGCGTATCAGCAAAGCCGTGTCGTTTTCCAGAGACTCAACCATTTATGAAGACGATGAAAGGTAGGGTGTATAACGCTGCGATATGGCCGTTCTTACTTTATGGATCATAGACCTGGCCAATTCGCAGCGACACTAAACGCTTGGTCGTGTTTGACCACTCGTGGTTTCGCTCGTGGTATTGCTCACGTTTGGCGGGAACACCGCGTGAGAAATGCTGAAGTCGGCCAGTTGGTTTTTGGTAGGAAACCTCGTGCCTCACACGAGTGTTTGCTGAATCTTAATTTCTTAAGTTGGCTAGGCCATGTCCTAAGTATTTCGGTTGACCGGCTTCATCGGCACGCGTTTTACGGCATGGCTGCACCAAGTTTGGCGAAACCGCGACGTGGCTAGTCCATTACGTGACATAGAGGCATGAAGAAATTGACTGAGAGATTTGGTCAGGTTGGTGGATATGGGTCTCAGGATGGTCCACACAAGTGGTTAGAGACCGTATCAGACAGGGCGCAGTCGCGCAGTCAGTAGTCTTCCTGCATTCGGTTTCTTTCATCTGGCTGTTAATTTCCATTCCATTCTCATTAGTTTAACGCACTTTCTTCTTGCTTCTATCTTTTTTACCTTCTATTTACATTCAACCTCACTATCTTCCTGTCATTACTTATTACTATTCTTGCAATGTGAATCGTGGCAACTGGACTCACCGCATCTGGGATCATAGTTTTTAAACTGAACTAATTTTATCTACAGTACAAGGTTCCTTGCATTCGCTTCCACAGCAAGTCGAGTCGTTGCGATGTAATTAACACTAGAAAGACCGCTCCGCCGTTATACCTAGAACGCCCGGGACCGGTCAAAATGTCCGCACTGCTATATTTTTTCCCCAACTTTCAGTTAAGAATTTTTCACGGCATTTATTAAAAACTAATGTATAGAACATACCTGTAACAGAAAAATGATTGTATTAAGGTTTAGTTCTTTTTCAAAAATTGTAAACAATTCCGTATACCTACTCCAATTTGCACTTGAAGCAAGTGATAACTCGCTCAATCTGTCCACATGAGCCGCAAACTATTTTTTCACAAACAGAGCACTTGTTTTGTGATTTGTTACCTTTACAGTAACCAATCTGACACTGCCGACGTTTAATGTTCACACGACTTCCCGACTCCGCTGAGTTGTTCGTCGTAATTCCCGTTGTCACGTACCTTGTGTGATGTATACATGTAAGCAGTTCTTCCGAAAGACCCACCAGATACGAACGGCGAGATATTTTAGTTCCGCAAACACTGTTATAAATTATCCAGGAATTTATGCCAGCCAAATCCAGTACTTTGAAAAAGACTTGGACTGGCCATCGTCGAGATGATGACTTCACAGTGAGTGCTCTTGTCATTTGGTCGAGTACATCCACACCATACTTTGTGGAGTTGTAAAACAACACAGTCTCGGGTTTCTTCTTTCCAGAGTCTTGAACGGAAGAGTTACTATGCAGGGAACTGAAAACCAAAACAC
Organism: Dicrocoelium dendriticum; assembly: GCA_944474145.2. Taxonomy (NCBI): domain Eukaryota; kingdom Metazoa; phylum Platyhelminthes; class Trematoda; order Plagiorchiida; family Dicrocoeliidae; genus Dicrocoelium; species Dicrocoelium dendriticum. The sequence goes on along the minus strand of OX104063.1, from coordinate 116,253,561 downwards.
TGTTATTCCTTCTACACTGGTAGGATGTTAATGTGTGCTTATTTTCATTCCTCATCATAAGTGAACTGAACAGCTCTCTATTTCTTTGCTTCAAAATCGATGGTACTTCCTTTCTATTAGCTTGAAGTGTTCCCACCATACTTGTGTTTTTCTTGCCCAGCATTTCTCCTAATGCTGCCGATGTAAAGAAGTTGTCTCATGTGACATTGTACCCCTTTCCAAATAATGGTGACACCAAGCGCAATACCACGCTCTCTGCAAGATTTTCTCCTCTTGACCGAGTTTCGTCCTTCCTGAGATATGGAAATCCATTAACGAGATACTTGCTGTCTACTTCTGCCAGCATCCAAAACTTGATACCGAACTCAGCTGGTTTGTTGGGCATGTACTGGAGAAAACGACAATGGGTTTTGGAGGGAAGCAATTGCTCATCAACTGTGAGATTCTGCGCAGGCACATAGCATTGTTGAGAGTTGCAAATGAATGCATTCCACAATTCAGATATCAAAGCAAACTTATCAATTAGCAGTCTTTCACATCGGGTACTTCGCATGTCAAAACGGATGAACCTCATTATTTCTTTGAAGCTGTTCTTGCCAGTTGTCTCCCTGGAAATGGGCAGTCCATATCTATCGCACCACATCATATTCAACAGCATGTTCTTCAGACCCATGAAGTCTCTGATGTAAAGTAGACCAATAAAGGCACGCAACTCTGGAAGACTTACGCTCCACTGACAACTGACACGTAAAACTCTCTTGGCCTCAGCTTCAGTACATACTTGAATATGTTTCAGCATCTGGGGCGTGATTATGATGTCAAAAGTGCTCGACAGCTCACCATATTTCACGCATTTCTTAGCATAGGGAGTTGGTCCTGGTCTAGCCTTAAACACATTCTGTGATGGAATCCTACCAACAGTAGATGTTTCGAACTCCACTGCGATCCACGTGCTACCATCTTTCGATACGTGAAGCTCACCGGGAGATACCGAATCGGTTGATACACACTCTCTAGGGTCTTCATATGGAGTGTAATCATCAGACGTTTGACTATCAGACATACTGTGATCTTCTGCTGACTCATAGAAGATGGAGTCCTCATCAATATCATAATCGTTCTCATCTCCAGACTCGTTATCATCGATGGTTGTAAGTTCTCGTAAAACCTCAAAGGCTGTTATCCTCAGAAGTGCCATTGTGTACAAAAATGTCACTAGAATTTATCTGACTGAACGCACAATATCACATTAAAATCGTGATTCGGCTAGTTTTCACTCCCGTTTTGACTGCTATAGTATATAACTGTCAGAAATGATAGTGGTGGCTAAAAATAAAAAGAGAAACCGGATTAAAGAGAAGCGGTCATTTTGACCGCTAACGGGCTTTCTAGGTAGTATGAACACAGCTACCTCTTTTCTCGAAAACTATAACAGATATGAAAACGAAAATTCACAGTAATGAAGAACGTCCAAAAATATTAAAAGTCACGAAATATTTTTGAAAGATGGCCATAAATGTAGAAAATATGCACATTGTAAAACGCTGAGCGGTCAAAATGACCGCTCCGGGCGTTCTAGTGTTAACTGGGAAGCACATCAGTCACTGTCATGATATCTGGGTTAGTGAATAAATAAGTAAATATTTTATTCTCGCATACGTCGAGGCACACTAAATAAGCCATGATCGAGCATGTGACCCAAATCATCACGACAGATCACGCGGAAAGTTGGAATGAACATCACATTTACTGATCAGAACTTTCGTCCATATATCTTAAGCAAACGTAACCCCAAGCCAACCTGGATGCACTCAGATTTTTGTCAGCATTTATGGTACCGGTTCATCCCAGCGACCAGAACGCTGTCATTTCCCCCCGGTTGTTTACACTAAAATGTTTGCTAACCTATGTGAATACCCATTAAGCGTTGTTCGCCCCTAATCTTGAGATAGCTTGTCGCAGTCCATACACTCTACAAGCTTTGGGAGTACCCAACAAATGCCTCGCGGATAACTTTTCGGATGCCTTCGAATTACTCATAGGCTTACATCGCATCAAATGCTTGTTGTACTTGTGAAAGACATCAACCGATCCGTCTTCTCTACTCAGCGGGGATAGGCTGGACACCCTGGCTTTTCGGTACACAATTTGAACCTAATTCTTAGAGCGGACATTAATGACGAGTTCGAGTTTGCGCCTGTCCGTTGCTATTCTTTTGAGGGAAATTTTTTGTTATAATCTGTGTTAATGTACCACTTGATACCTACCACATGCTAGCGCTTGGCCTGATTATGCCACATCGCCAAATCTCCAAAGCGCCTAGTCCTATGGTCACCTGCTTCGTTTTCGAACGCTTGGAGTTTGATCGCACCTTAATCCGTTATCAATTATGGCTACCAAATACTGGAATGTACGGCAGGTATCTGTGCCAATTTCTCTTCGATCCGATGTCATGGTTAGCCATGGATTACCCTCTACTATGCTTTGGTAGAGGTTCATCAAGATTCCCTTTTTAACAACGGTTGTGACAGATTGATGTTTACATTGTCGTATATATCCGAGATATTTCTGTGTATCCTTCGATCGCCTAAATGAGCGTCACCGGAAATGATGGAACCCGGAAGACAGGCACTTTATAGAACTAAGGATGGCTAAGGTGGTCCATGCGAGAAGCCCCTGAACCATATCTTGATCCTGCATATCTGGGATCTTCGACAATTGTACTACGCATCTACTTAGAACGTCCGTTGGTTCATTGGCTATTTGAACCCGTTACCAAAATCTAGTCGTCTAAAAACGTGACCACACAAGATTGATTACTATATTCACAGGGTCATCGACGTTATACCAGCATCGAAGATGTACATCTCGATCCGTGTAATTAGGGATAGGTGACACGGGTCGTCACAGTTGATAAAGTTTTCCTCACCTATCCGTGCTAATAACCAACGGAGCCGTCTGTGAAGTAGGAATCATGGCGGAACAAAACAGTAAAATTCTCATGTGCATTTTTCACTATCAACCATAGCATTTCCCGCAAAGTTGCATAAAAGGTCCAATATTTTGCAAAAAGGGGCAAACTTTTGCAAAGGAAACGCAAACTATTGCAAAGCCCTGTGTGATTAGCCAGCCGCTCTGAGCCGATCCTCTGACCTCAAGTGTGTTCTCATTGGCCGGATGCTAGGGTTTGATGCGTAAGTCAACTGAAGTGAACGCACTACCCATTGACTAGGTGAGACTTGTGAATGAACCTCGAGTCCATGCACATGGGCGGTGCCACAAGCTACCATGCGCCTTCCTCACGTCCGAAACGCCGGATCACAATTGGTTTACGAGCAGTGATCGGCTGGAATATAAGCGTACGACTGAATGAGTGTCTTTCATTCCAGCGTGGTCAACATGCCTTCTCGTGTTCGACAAGTATCTTGTCAGACATTCGTGACCGAGTAGTGGATGCCTTCGTTAACGGTGACGACTGGCAGCACGTGGCAACTGTGAACAACGTGAAATATCAAACTGCGTACTCCTGGATTCGTCGCTCTCTTGATTAGAAGCCGGATACTACGCAAGTTATGGAGACAATGGCCAAGTGCGTGAGCGTTTTTGAGTTCGTAGCTGACGGAAGGTAGTTCTATGCAAGCTTCCGTGTTGAGAAGTAGCGCTCGCCGATGGCAATGATAGCCTGGGATAAGAAAGGTTCGTAACAAGAGACCAATTTACGGTGCGGATTCACCGCAGTGATATGTACGTACGCAGCTCAAAATCTCCAAATGTCCATTGCATTTTTCCTTTCATTCATTCATTCATTATGCACGTCAGCTAGAGGTTGGAAACACCTCAGCTACTGTGCCGCAATACATAAAGGAAAAGGAAAATAGATACAACACTTGCATGCCAGCTGAGCTACCAGCAACGGATGGGCATCGTTCCGGAAAGTTATCAGCCGGCTACTAGACAAAAAGAAAAATTATTATGTTGTACGCTACGAAATGTGATCGTAGGTGGAGGTGGAGGCTAAAAGGGATGGGGAGGGACAAAGAAACTCACAGCACGAACGCCACTGAGGTCGGCTCCTTGTCATGTCAGCAAGTGTACCCAGCCAAATGTATTCACCGTCTTTTGGACCCGAACCAGGGAGCCGTGACGCTCCAACCGAGGCCAGCTCCGAAGTGAAGGCCTTCATTCCTCTCGACCAAGTAATCGCTTGGCCACCCCTCCTCTTCTTCCATCCACGTCCCCGGTGAGCAAACAACGCACGTCGCGGAAGTCGGTGGGCTGGCATGCGTAACACATGGCCGAGCCATCGGAGCATGGTGCGTGAAATGACGGTGCTGAGCGGTTCAGTTCCTTTTCCTGTGCCGTAAACAAGGCGTCGAACACGCTCGTTACTCACGCGGTGTTCCCACCAGATGTGAGCCAGACTGCGAAGGCACCGATGGTCGAACGTAACTGGCCTCTTCAGGTCCGCTGCTTTAAGGGGCCAGGTTTCGCAACGGCACAGTAAGGTCGAACGTACCGCTGCATTGTACACCCTTCAGGGCGCGAGTAATGTCGCGCCGCCGCCATAGGTGGCGAAGGTTAGCAAAAGCACTTCGAGCATTTGCTATACGGTTCATGTTCTCGTCTTCGATCCCAAGGTCGCGGGTAGTTAAATTTCCGAACGACTTGTAGCTGATCCCCACGAAGGGTCAGCGCAGGAGGCGATCCCTGCCAATCTTGGAGGAACACTTTGTATTTCGATGGTGCAAAGCAAAGCCCGACGCGGCTGACAGCCAGTGCTAATCTGTCCAGCGCGGCTTGGCACATCTGGGAGCTGTCACAGATGAGGGCAATATCATCTGCATACTCCAAGTCAAGAAGTCGTTCTCCTGGGAGTAGCTATACACCTTCCAAGTCATGTCCTGCAAATGCAATCTCCGTGACTTCGTCAATAGCGAAGTTGAAGAGGAAAGGTGACAGCGGGCATCCTTGTCTCACACCGCTGGAGATATTGATGGGTGGCGACAGCTTGCCGTAAGCCTTCACTCTGCCTGTGCTACGCGCGTATAATGCTCGGATAATATTTACATATTTCTCGGGCACACGTTTCTTGAGTAGACAAATCCAAAGGGCACATTGATCAACCGAATCGAAGGCATCTTTGATGTCGAGGAACACGACTGCGGTGGGCCGCCAATATGTGTGACGGTGCTCCAACAACTGGTGAATATGTGGTCGATGCAACCACGACCCCGACGGAACCCGGCGTGCTCCTCACGAATCTGGCTTTCACGAGTGTCAGTCAGTCTGTGAAGGATTACGGAGGCTAGTAATTTGGAGGCGATGGATATCAGACTGATTCCACTATGGTTGCCGCATTCCGAACGCGAGCCTCCTTTGAAGATGGGAACAATAACGGAGCAGCTGCAGTCGGTTGGGACAGTCTCCTGCTCCCACAGCTTCACTAGTAATTCATGTAAAGCATCAACAAGAGCAGAGCCTCCGAATTTGAAGTGGGTTGGAGGAAGATCATCTGGTCCTGCGGCTTTGTTCAACTTCAACAGTCCGATCTCACGTTCGACTTCTGAGCTAGAGGATGGATCCAAAGGGACAGCTCACGGAGCATGGCGATCACTGGCCGGTGAAGAATCGAACAATTCTAGCCGATTCAATTGCTTTTCAAAATGCTCAGCCCAATGCTCCAAACGTTTTGACAAATTGTGGATAGACTGTCCACTTTCCTCACGTATAGTTTCACTAACATCAGGTCTCCTGCTGCCCGTTTGCCGTATCAGACGGAATAACTTACGATGGTTACCAAGGGCAGCGGCCACTTCCATCTCTGACGCACGATGAGACCACCACGATTCGCGGTCTCTCTTCAGGCTAGCGCGGAGTTTTGCCCGGAGCTCTTTGCGAGTTTCATTGTGTTCGTTTCCAGCCGGAATATGCCGGCGAGCATTTATAAGTTCCATAGACTGTGAAGAGACCCTATGTCCATGTTGGCTATTAGACATACCACATGAGGATTTGCCTGCTGCTAGTAAGGTCTGGTGTACATGTGACCAGTGACCATCAATTGTCTCCAGTGAGCGCTTACTCAACTCGCATGTCAGCGTACTTCGATACGCATTCAGAACAGCTGGGTTTGTCAGTTGGCTGGTGTCAATGCGCTCACAGCGTCGTCGTGGGTGTCCCCCAAAACGTATCCACATGTCAGCACATACAAGTTCACACATGTGCTCCAAATCGAGCGACAGTTCTAGCTGCAGCCTCTCCATCGGTAACTGATAGCAATGTGATCGATCTGCGTTCAAGCCTGGTTCTACACTGGTGGGCGCCAAGCGGGTGCTGTGTCGGAAGTTAGTGCTCGCAATAAATAAACGGGCTTCCTCACACAAATGAAGTAACCGCTCATCGTTATCATTACGGGAGTCTACACCGTGCTGACCGCCCAGATGCATTTCATCAGTGGACAACTTTCCAACTTGTGCGTTCAGATCCCCAGCCAACACAACAATGGCCGTGCTTCTTCTGTATCTAAGGAGCTGGGTCAGTTGGCGGTAGAAGTCGTTCTTTATCGAATCATCGCTACAGTTTGTGGGTGCGTAGGCAGCGATGATGAAGAAACCCCTGTTAGTCCCCTGCGACTTCGAAGCTTTGAACGAGCCAGGCAGTTGGACCGCACACATCTGGCTACTGATTGGAATCCAATCAAGCAGAGCGGCTTCAGTCCGGGGACTCAGGGCAATGCCAACACCAGCTTCGTCGGTGCTCGAAGCTGCATCATCACCGGATAGGCGCAATGAGAAAGTGCTGCTTGCGTCACCTGAAGGGGATCGTAGAGTGATCACAGAGCTCGAGCCTTGCAGGCGGGTCTCCGATAAGCAGCAGATATCGATCGAGAGGGTCTCCAATGTTCGAAAAGTGCTGCATGTTGACCGATCTGTAGTAATATGCGTACATTGAGGCATGCGAATCTGAAGGAGGGTCGAGGCCTCGAAATGGAAGCCGATGAACTGGAATTGACCTCTTTTTTGGACCTGGTCTCGTCGACAAGAGAGAAGTGACGTTCCGCGTCCACATGTGAGTTGAAATTAGAAGATAAATGCTTAGCGAAGCATGTTGGGGTGGGCCTAGAACCAGGGGTTGAAAACTGGGGGTATAAAAGTGAAGTTGGAACAGGATGGTAAGAGTGAAAATGTGTAAGAGGGGGAATAAGAAGACGGGAAGGCTTGAGCAGTAGCATCCAAACCCCTATCCACCCTGCTCGATGCAGCAGATAGGGCACCGTTGATTTTTCCCTGTGGTGGCCAGAGCATCAAGAAATAGTTTGACTAATGATTCATAGTGTTGCGTGGGCAGGATACAGTCAGGTTGCCCGGACCTAGACAGGAGAACGATTAAGGTTCTCAACCAAAGCCTTTGGTTCAAAAACCTTACCGCAAGGTATCGGGTTTGGCGATGGGCTACAAGGAGTCCGTCTTAAGGAATAAGGAGCAACCTCATTCCAACCCCCAACCTGGAGGACCAGGAGGCTGAGTTTGTCTGGCCTCTAACCATTGACCAATGTGGTATGAGTGGCTCTGAAGGTGCGAAAGCACCACTCAGCATAGCTCAATGGATCGCCGAGGCACGCAAACCGTCGCATCGCATTTTTCCTTTCTTAGACGCTTTTACAAAATACTGTAATCCTTTCCTTTCGGCGAAGAATGCCGCCTTTTCAACATCTTCCTCAACATCGTTGAACCGACAAGCATAGTTATGATCAAGCCGAATATATGGCGGATTCGACGTTTAATGAGTTTCTCCAATTCAGAGCGGCTTTTTAGCATGCGTTACAGATTCAGTGATTCCCCGGCTGTCATTTCCTATCCTGTGATAACTGTATTCTATGTGATGGCCTTCGCTGTTCCATTGTGAGCGAACTGCCACGCTGACCTCATCGCATGCTACTCCGACCCGGTCGTCCGGCCTTCACGCACCTACTCTGCCCTCTGTCAGGACATGTACCACCATGCGACTGGCGCTGAAAAATCTTATCGCGCTTGACCTCATATGTTGACCAGATTGTATGTTATCACGCATTTCTCCGTAAGTGCACTGTTACTCCCCCCGTAGTACACGCACGACGACGTATGTTCCAGTTGTCTGTCCGGAAACTCAGTTTGGACAATGATGTGAGTGAAGCTCACACGGCCGGCGCCGACGGTCTGAATGACCACATGTCTTTGGGACACTAGTGTGAGCGCGGCTCGTGTGTTCAATACACACCTGTTACCAGCGAGATATAGGTGCGTGTTTCGGAAAGCGTCTGCAGTGCATTGTAGGACCAAGTGTATTTGCCGGGTGGAGTAACCATCACACATCACATATCGTATCAGCGTGAATGGTTGAATAGTTGGGAATAGGAAATGACTGAGCATGTCATGTCCCCTGTTTTATAGTGTACTGGCGCGTTAATCCGTTAACCCATTGAAATTTGTCTGTCTAGTTCGTAACCAACGTCAACCGTTTCGGAAGCTGTACGTTAGATTTCCAGTCAACCTTTTCTACAGCAAACCCAATCTAATTGAGGTGATTGAAATGCACGAACAGCTATCGAGCACGACTTGGATAGCGTTTCGATCGTTTGGATGATTCATCGTTTGACCCAGTAGGATTTGTAAACGAATGGGGTGCAATTGGCGTAGATGTATGGATGTTCTCACATCGCACACGGAGGGCTGTGCCAACACCTTTGTCTGATGCAAATTGACTCATTAGCCAACGTGGTCCACATGACTATGTTAGACTGAGCCAATACCGTGGACAAGACGATCGGGTGTCACGACAATCGATCAGCAATGAAATCCTGGTGCATTTGTGACGAATTTCATTGCCAGTCGCACAAGCGCGAAATACCGTCAAACAGTGTAAGGCGCACATCTCTCATCACGACTTGGGTGCACAATAATCTGATATTTCAGATTTCATGGCACTTGTCAAAATGATCCTATGTTGTAAAACGTGGTAATGATAGGACATCAGATTCAGAACAGCGAATTTTAAAATACCTGTACCATCCGTCTGGCAATGTCAGACTGTCTGCTTGACTTACCACTTATTCACCCATTCGATGTTATCTGGGCCTTCTTGGAATGGTTCATCGAGTGATCTTCCCCGCATGAACAACATCGTAATCGTGTTCTGACCAACATAGATTCCCAGCTCAACCTGATTGTGAATGGGAACCTATTACACCAGGCCGCATATCAAATTGGAAAAAAAGTGGACCGCGTATTTGTCCTGCATTTTGGGATAATCAGTAATCAGTCCTTATTACGAAAGTCTGGGGTCGGTCTTTGGTGCAATCCTAATGTGCCTAACACTGTTTGGTAGTATTTCGCTAGGTAGCTATGTTGATCTGAACACGATCACAACTGCGTTCTAAAAATTTTCAGTTATTGTTGTTCTATAAAACGGACCATTAAACGGCTGTTTGCACATGTGCCTGCTGACGCAATTAACTACCGGCAAGGGTGCGAAAAACAAAAGACTGCCCCGGGCGGCATAATCAGTGGCTACGAAACTGCTGTTAATCTATCGGTGATCTTGCCGGAAATATTTCCCTTGAGATCATGGTAAATATAGGTTATGCATTCCCTAAGTGCTCTGACAGTACGCATTGATCATCATGTCGCGCGGTAAATCGGCGTCCATTCGCCTGCGCTGGTTTTACGTGCTAGGCACGATCAACAACCACAACCTCGACCCATGGCGATCAAGCCTGCTATGTCCTTAGCAAAATCGTTAACCACTGGCTCACCAAAAACCGAAAGAGATACGCGAGAAATCATACTCGCAAGCGATGCATCCGTATTTAGGTGTGAACCCATTTCCGTTTGCACCTTTTTGCAAAACTTTTCACTTTCTTTGCAAAATTTTGAACTTTTAATGCAATTTCGCGAGAAATGTCATAGTTGTATATAGTGGTTGCTTCCACGTTAGATACTTTTCGGCATTGAAACCTTTTGTCAAAATCTACGTCTACCCAAATATCACTCAAAGGCGACAGATCCCACGTCACCGTGAATGCTTCTTGTTACGTACCTTCTAATTGACGCGTTAGCGAGGTGCAGCTAGAAGATTCAAACCCAAACAGGTATAGGGGTCATAAGCCTGATCGAATGATCATAAAACTAGACTTGATCGTTTCATAATTCATTTTTACATCTCGGTGCAAGATTCCATTATACTGCCAACTGATACACCAGCCGATTGTCAGTCTAAGTCGAAACTATTTCCTACTCCAACATAATTGTCATCATCATCATTATACACATCAGCTAGAGGTGGGAAAACACCTCCGCTATTGTGCCGCAACATAATTGTACGTTCAACGGTTCGGCTTACTTTCTGCTGAACCCAATACTGCTACCTATCACTGGCAAAAGCGGTGGGCTAATCAGCTCGCTTTTGGCTCTTAATTGTATTATCTAAGCGGTGCTAACTGTTATCGTATCTTGCATATACTTTGAGTTGTTCTCGACGCTCGCCTTTGGTCACTCTCAATTTCCGGCGTTCGTTTAATAGACTACAGACGCGCCATCTGTTCTACTCCTTGCAATATTTTTTCGTACTCGTAACGACGTGTTCTGACCCGCATCAGCTCAGTACTTCGATCATTTATCCCACTGATTAACGCGTACTCCGGTAATGCTATTCGCTTTCGTTATCACAGGCACAACAAATGGTTGAGAAGGGTTCAAAGGATTTCAGAAGACAGATGGCACATTTCTCCGAGTTGCAAGCAATCGTGCTGCGGGTTGGAAGGTCCTCCTTGCGCCGCAGTCATCGTGGACCCCAAAGACAATAAACCGTTGGCTGAAGCCGTCACACCTCTGCTTGATGGGTCTTATCTGGATCATGCCGTTATACTCGCTGTAAACGAAATTGCTATTACACAAAAGACCGGGGATGAGGTTACGAGACACGGCTACTTGTGCACAGGCCTCGATGTGTACGTTTCTGTGGAACCATGTCTAATGTGTGCCACGGCTATACTACACAGCCGAGTCCATCGCGTATTCTGCTGTTCGCGACTACCCGAATCGGGTGGTTTTACCAACCGTATGCGTCTCCACGTGGAAGAGAAACTGAACCATCGGTTCCAAGTGTTCTTACTTCGGCACACTGCACCCCAATGTGAATACTACATTTCTTTATAAAATGCCAATATCTATTTTTGATAAATATGTGGCCTACACCTCAATTTCATCGGATTTGGCGGGTACCCTCACTTTAACTAATGGCCTTAATGCTAAGGATTCCCTTTTGCTTATCAGATTAAGGAACTAAAAGTCAAAATTAAGGGGGCGAAATAAGGTGCACCGAAACTGCACAATGATCGATAAGATAAATAACCAGTGATAACACCTGTCCCTATGCCTTCATCAAGGATGATGATACGAGCCAACTCTATCATTTTAGTGAGTTACCTTCGTCGTCGACTGATCGCCTTGGGGTTGCGTCAACCTAGATACAGCATTGGTTAAAAATACGACCGGGTACTCGATTAGTGGATATGCGACGGGCGTAACGCATCCTTCCCCCAAAATAAAAGTAAATAATATTATGTCAGCTGTACGCCGTAATGGCGCTTCGCTGCCGCGCAACCACCACCAGTCGCTCGCGGGCTAAGTATATCGCGAGAAGGCCCACCCCTACCCGGATTCGAATTCGCGCCGCAAGATTACGAGACAAGCTCGTTACCGCTAGGCTCCGGGCCCCCAGCTGTCTGGACAATGATACATGACACACTTCCCTTACCAATAAACGTTCTAATGGCTAACTCGGGCGAACCACGCAGTTACCTACCAGATGCACCATACTCGAACCCGAACACTGAGGCGATCATGCAACAGACAGTGGTAATTTCCTAAGACAGTATGTTTTCAGTGATTCTGCTAAATAAATGATCTATAACCAACAAACAATTCCATAAACACACTTGCACAGTTTAATGACCGATAAGCGATCCCCATCAATGAAACATGGTGTGCTTCAGATACGCTTGACTCTACTCTGATAATTCCAAACTAATACTTGTTCCGAAAAGATCGCTGCGCCAGAAAAAGTGGAGGGTCCATTATATACGTGCGCAGAACATTTACAAATAAACATATAGACTATTCACGATTAGAAAGTGTCCCTGAATCTATTTGGCTGTCAGTTGCAGGTGCCTCCACTTACAAGTTGCTCGCCTGTATCTACAACCCACCGAATTCGCCTAACGTGAGTATCACCAACATCGCTCCTGCATTTGACTTCGCATCAGGGTTGCCACACAGCCAAAAGATAATTGCCGGTGATTTCAATTTACCGATGATACACTGGTCATCCCATTATTAGTCAACGTTACCACTTTTCTTTCTTCTATCAGGGCAGGGGGGATGGATAAAGTGGGATACCAGTCCAACCATCTCCGCCAATGTATTGGACTGAATATTCACATGGGAGATACCCAATTCACAGACCGAGATCTTAAACAATCTCCCTGGTAGCGACCATAAAATGATCCGACTCAGTTCCCATATTAAATTGGTCACTTACCTCTACATCGCGACGTGTAGAGCCGAATTCAGTTACTGGTTGTAACAATTACCATTTAGACCAACCCGGATACCGAGTATTCAGGAGTGAACGTTGGCGAACCCAACGCGTATTGTACGAGCTACAAAGAAATGGATGTCAATTAGCGAAGCACGAAGAGATGATTTCAACGCACATTGTTCAGAAACCCTTGCCACGATGGGAAAACAATTCAAAGCCGATCTACAGGCGCCCGTTATCAGTGTTCCGCGTTACAATCACGTCACTTTACCTACTCGGTTCAGAGCAGGTAACAGGCCATTTGTGTTGGATATTGTGCTTACGAATAAGGAGCATATCATTGATGTGTTGGTTGCAGACCACCGGTTGCATCGCAGTGATCATGCAGTCATTAGTTTCAAGTCCGTCTGCTATGCAGAATATCGGAATGAGAACTATGAAACGGTGCGAACCATCACACGCTACGATCGATTAGCCCAGCTCATCAGCGCCACTAGCCAATCGTTCCTTGTCTCAGAACCCTCGGAAGTCACCTGGCTCGAGTTCGTCAATAAATTCAGTTGGCTGATTACAGACGCTTCAGAGACAAGAGTTTGCAATGGGACTAAATCAGTTTCTTTCCTTAGGAGCAGAACTCGAGATGGCAGTACGGAACGCAGCATGGCGGGTATACAGAATAACTCCAACACCATCAACCTGGGATAACTAGGTAGCTCAACGTAATCACTTCACACAACTGTTCAGAGAAGACAAAGCTGCCTGTCAGCAGAGCATAGCAAGAACCTTCATCGCAAACCACGAAGTGTTGTACAAGCATGTCAATGGCCTACAGAAGGTGAGACAAGGATTCCCTCCACTGTTGACGGCTGATAGCCCAACAAGAACGGCATGGAAGCAGCAAACGCGCTGCGGATGCAATATGCTATCAAGTAATCTAGCTTTTGTCGTCCAACCGATAGGTCTCTCGTCGTTTTTACCGCTAAGGCTGTATTGCAGAAGTTGACGTCTCTGTACAACCACACCTCCGCGGGCGTCGATACAATTTGCCCAGGCACTGGGAGCAGCAATAGGACAACTAGCAGAACCTTTCGCTCAGTTTTTCTAGCGCTGTTGGTTCCAACTATGTGGAAGCTAAGGATAATAACCGATTCACAAAGTCGAAGGCCGAACTGAAACTTCAAACTATAGCCCAGTATCTATTCTCCCTATACTAAATACTGGTACTAGAGAGCGAAAAGATAGAAACTGTTGTTCCATCGTAGGGTGATTGGGCACATACGCGGAATTACCTCGCTGATTCCCGCGCAGTGGTAGCATATTGCAGTTGCACTACACCTTATCCGGTTGCAATGTGCTCCCTAGACCTGCATTCCGCAAATTAGACGTCAATAAATCTCTTTAATTCCGATACAGATTTCGCCTCGACTGTTGTCTCAGGCAACATGTTCCAATATTTCACCACTCGAAGCATAGACGGTGAGCGATGCGCTTTAAATCCGGTACCACTACTTTGTCCCGGTGTTCACCTGAGTTGATTGGTGCGCGAACGTGCAGCAGCGGCCTCAACCCTAGGAAAGTGGTCCAGGTGCAATATGCGGTGTATCATTATGAGAGCAACTCGAAGCCGACGATATGACAGGGTATACAGCCATAGTCTCCTACATCGGTCATCGTACGACATAACCCGTAAACTGGAGATGTGCCGGGTAGTTACATGCTGCACCTCACCTATTGTGATCAAACAATATGTGGGTGAGCCGTACTCAAGCACTAGTCTTATTATGAAAGAGAACATATGGGTGGAAATCTCGGCAGATCAAGTGCAGTAGCTACGTCTAAGTGCCCGAAACAGGCGTAGTCCGTTAGCGTACATACTGTTCGTGTTACCGACAGACTTCAGATGACAACGTGAGAGTACGCCTAGATCCTTTACGGAACTGGTGGGATGCAGCGGGTTGCTGGCCAGGATGTACTCACGTCCATTGCCATCCCTTCCTAGGTTCATAAAGGAGTACTTCACCAGCTTGACCGGTAGGTCAGCTTCTGCAGACCACCGGAATGGGCAGTCGAGGTCCTGCTGAAAGACGTCACATTCTTCGGAAGAATCAATAACCCACCAACTTTTTAAGTCGTCTGCAAACAATGCACAAGGCGACCGAAGAAGCTGAGGCACTTCGTTTTTGTGGATCAGGAATAAAATTGGCCCAAACCCTGTGACTTGGGGTACACCGCTAATAGAGGCATACCAGCCCGTTAGGTGGTCACCCACCTGTACCCGCCATCTCCAAATAAGGAAGTCACTAATCCATTAGTGCAGTGCGCCACCAACAACGCATCATCAGTTTGTGGGGCAGGACCTCAAAAGGTGGCGGATCCAGGATTCGAACCCCGGCCGTACGTTTGACAGTCCGGCACGCAGTCCACTACTCGGGTTAAAACGAACGGTAATCGCATTAAGCGACATTTGGTCTAACCGCGTCCAAAATTTGCGTTTGCCCAACATGGAATCCATCGTTTCCGACACTCCGGTTTGCTATCTGGAAAACTGTAATACAATTACTACCGAACAGCGATCGCGCTGGCAGTATCTCAGCCCACATACAACCATGACATTTTCTTCAAACATAAACTTCATCCTGCATCGGCCGTCGCGCAGATTATCAAGGGTCGCCTTATCTGCTGTATACAGCAGGGCGGATAACCGAAAACATGTTACTGCTGGCGCCTCCCTTCTTTCTTTTCCACCTTTTTCTCTTATTACCATCCCGGATCCCATTACTAACGTTCTATAATTCCCAGCTTAATTGACAGCAACAGAAGTGCCACTGGAGCAGAACCATCTGCAGCCACCATCCCACAGCGCCTATCGGCAAAAGTCCCTTATAAGGCCACGCTATCCCGTTTCCATGGCGACATTCGACGTTCGCACTCTAGGACAAACAGGCTGCACTCGCACGCACCTTGGACACGCTAGGTATTGATGTGTGTTGTGTGTCCGAAGCTAGAATCAATGACCCTAACGGGGTTATTGAATTAACTGCACCTGGCTGATCCTTTCCTCATTGGTTGCACGCATCCGGAGACGCCGATGCAGCACTCACGCGTCAAGGCTGAACCATCGTTGGTTGATTGGATTCCGGTGAACAGCCGTTTATGTGCAGCCCGTTTGACGACATCAGCTAAGGTTGATTCACGAAGTAGTACAAGACGCTGTTTTTTTGTGGTTTCCATTTATCCTCCCACCGACTACAGTTCAAATGCAGTCAAGGACACTTTCTATCACGAACTGAACGCCCTGCTACGCAGTGCTACTAGTTCAGATATTATAGTACTTGCAGGGGATATGAACGCACAAGTAGGGCGTCTGAACTCTTCAGAAGCTCAGCTAGGTTGTAATGTGGGCTTAACTCCGAACAGACTGACAACGGTGAGCATCTGCTGCAACTGTGTGCGGAGCACCAGTTGTTTCTTACTAGCACTGCTTTTAGACACAGTGGGCGCCGAAGTGCCACTCGGCGTCCTTCTGTAGCTGGCCAGCGATGGACCCAAATTAACTGAGTTGCCATAAGTTACAGATGGATTGCCGCTCGTACTGGAGTACCTGTGTCGACTCCGATCATGTCTTGGTACGCTGTCGTTTCGCCATTAACTTTACCGGGAGGCGCACCAAGCGCCCCCTACGATTGGCAACCGAGAAATTGTTTTAGCTCTCGGTCAGGCAAGCCTATCAAGAAGCTCTGCATACCGAACTTCCGCTGTCTTGTCCTAATGACGCTGACCTTCAATGGAACAGGATCTCGGCCGCCATGCACGACGCAGGAGCATCTGCTTGTGGCACTATCCATCGTCACCGCACCACTCACTGGATATCCGAGAGGTCGGTGAACCTTTTGGAAGCTAGAAGATATCTCCCGGATGCCTCTGAACACAATGTGACCAGACGGGCTATTAGGCGTGAACTAAAGCAGAGCCTGCGTGCTGACAAGGAAGCCTGGTGGACCAGTCGGGCTCAAGAAATGGTGGAGGCAGGAGCAGTAGGCAATTACCGGAAGCTCTTCCAGCTAATCCGCACCACTGGTCCCAGAAAACCAGGCGTCAGTGAGACAAACAAAGACAGCGCAGGTGCGCTGATGCACAATAAGGAGCGCCGTATGGCTCGTTGGGCGGAACACTTTCAAGATCAGTTCAGCTGGCCCCCTGTTCCCCAACATCTTCCTACTCAGGTGATGCAGGACGAGCCATGGACGGTTAGTTTAGAGCCTCCGTCGGAGGCCGAGGTCCGAAACGCGATTAAAGCCGTCAATCGTTTTCGTGCTTCTGGCCCGGATTCTCCCACCTGCACTATTTAAGGATGGAGGTGAGGTCCTCTGCCAAGCGCTGACCTCTTTATTCGAAAGTATCTGGAAAGAAGAGATCGTCCCGGCTAATTGCAGCGAATCGATTATAATGGCGATATACAGAAAGGGCATTCGAACAGACTGTGCGAACCACAGGGGTATTAGCCTAACGCCAACTGTGACAAGGTTGTTGGCTTCGATTATCGTTCATCGCCTCACTGCGGAACGGGAATCTCGGATTAGGGAAGAGCAGGCCGTTTTCCGCCCAGGACGTGGCTGTATATTCACTTTGCGGCAGGTGCTAGAGCAGCGCCACGCATACCGCAGACCAACAATAGCTGTGTTCCTCGATTTCAAGAGTGCGTTCGATTCAGTCGATCGATCGATTCTGTTCGAAATACTTGCGCGGAAAGGTGTTCCCATGAGATATAAGGACATCCTTAGTGCTCCATACTCGAACACTACAGGTCGCATCAGGGTATACGATGTCCTATCGGATAGCTTTTTGACTACAAGTGGCGTTCGACAGGGTTGCCCGATTTCCCCATTTTTGTTCAATTTCGTCGTGGATTCTATCATGGAGTGTTTCCTTGCGGAATTTCACGATGTAGGTGTTGAAGTACTGCCTGGTGAAAGGTTAGTTGATCTAGATTATGCGGTGGTTATCGTCTTGCTTTTCGACGATGTTGGGGAGACACAATCAACCCTGAATAGCCTGTCCAGAGTGGTCCCATTATTTGGTATGTAATTCGCACCTTCAAAGTGCAGTGTTGCTGCAGGACCGCCAGCCACGTGATGACCTCTTGAAGGTTGCTAACGAGAAACTCGAGGTGGTTGATCATTTCACTTATCTTGGCAGCTGCATCAGCAATGATGGGCGCATAGAAACTGACGTCAGCTCACGCATTGCAAAAGCCAGAGCTACCTTCTTGAACCTGCGGCATCTTTGGCGATAGAAGGGAGTTTCACTCCGTCTGAAAGGCCGTGTATACAAGGCCACAGTGAGGACCGTTCCGTTCTATGGTAGTGAGACTTGGCCCCTTCGGTCTGAAGATCTGAGGCGCCTTCAAGTCTTTGGTCATCGTTTTCTGCGAAGCATTGCTGGAGTCGGATGGCACCAGCGTGTCCGCAACGATGATGTGCGTAGGCGAGTACTAGGTGGTGATAATCATGCTAGTTTGTTAGAACAACAGATGGCACTGAATAAGTTGCGTTGCCTCAGGCATGTGCTACGTATGCCTGGTCACCGCTTACCTAGGAGGGCCTTGTTTAGTCTGCCAGGTGTAGGATGGCGCAAGGCTCGAGGTGGACAGAAGTTGACTTGGCAGCGGGAAATGAAGTCACTGACGACCAAACTGGGTGCCGTTGGTCCGTCTCGCCTTCCGGCCTGGAGTCCACGTGACTCGCCTTGTGCTTGGCTCGAGACTTTACAGGACGTGGACCGTAGTAGACACCAGTGGCGCGTCTGCTGCCGTCTCCTAATCGGATTGTCTGTTTAAAGTGTGTTTGATGCAGAGTTATCTGGGGGGTAATGGTTGATTATGACGCGTGGCAGTGAAAGCCACAAGGAACCTGTATCGCCGATGTCGCCTTGTGTTTGCACGATAGCCAGCTGTTTGTGACGGTATGTTGTCTACACAAGGCGTAGGCGCCTTGACCCTTCTCTCCCTCTTCTTATTCTTCATTTCATAGGTCCTCATGGTTGTATGGCAGTGAAGCATCAGTTCAAATGGCTGGTGTGCTGCTGTTAATAATGATGATGATGAGTTGGACGGAGTTAGCTGACGCTTGGGAAAGCGTTGATGTGAATTACCTGGATTTTTCTAAGGCATTCGATCGTTCAGTTCATCGGATACTCCTTTACACGCTCCAGTATTACAGTATCGGTTGCTCTCTTCTAGGCTGGATCGCCATCTTTCTCCTTCAACGATAATTAGTGGTCAGACTTTGGGGCTCTTTATATGCCAGCATCCAATTCTGGCGTGGTGCACCGCAAGGCTCAGTTCTGGGTCCATGATTGTTTTCGGTGTTTATTAATGTCATCGCACAGGCAATCGCTTCAAACTTCCTACTGTTTGCCAACGACATCAAGATTTGGCGCAGGATTCAGGTGAAGGCATAGCAGAATCTGCTTCAGAGAGACCGAGACATGGTACATCGTTGATCATTTCAAAATTTACTATATTCCAACATGAGTAAATTTAAGGCAGTTTCCGTACGACCCTAGTTCAACTAACCATACAGGATCGGGACGCATGTACTGCAGCAATAGTCCGTCGAACATAGTCTGGGTGTGCTGGTTCAAGATAACTTGGGTTGCTCCAGGCAATCCGAAAAGACCTCGAAGGCTGGAAACAAACACGTTAGGCTGTTGCGACGGGCGTTCTGACAAATAGGCATCACTATTTTTCGACAGATTCTCAGCGCATATGTTCGCCTCCATGTCGAATACGCCGTTCAAGCCAAACACCCATGGCTGAAATACGACCTTAGTGCAACGTCGGGAATCCAGATGAAATGTGCAATCTCCCATACGACGGGAGGCTGGAGCGACTGGGGATATTCAGCGTACGATATCGCAGATTACGGGGCGATCTGATAATGGCGTACCAGATTCTGCACGACCCACATAATGTGTGCCGCTCCTTACTGCTACGTAGCAGCAATACAAATCTGAGGTCACTCACTGAAAGTCGCAAAGTAGTTTAGCCGTCTAGGGTGCCGTAATAATTGATTTTCTATTCGGGCGTGTCACCCGTGGAATGCACCATTAACAATATTTAAAAGACTGTTGGATGATGCACTCATCCACTTACACGTTGTTACTTAGCACTTTGTCTTCATCCTACTCCTGGAATATACCTAGGATTTCATTGCTGTTACCTGCGGCTGCTGTGAAGCTACTCGAATTACAGGGTTACAACGAAACTAACGACAAATCCTTTTCATACTTAAAGTATGAACCGTTTTATTAGTAACATTGCGATAACCCCATCCAAGTCCCCAACGACACTCGCAAAACAGTGCTTTTTAATCCGTATAAACCCATAGTCCATAAAGAAATGCGTTGCAGATCAACATCACGTCCGCATCTTGGGCGTCAGTCAAAACCGTCTCAGCAACGCGGAATCAGATGGGATTCTAATATGATTTACGCAACTGCACAAGAATGATTTTATTCACTTCGCAAGTTCATCCCCGTCAATAGCAATGGTCACTCAGTGCAACTGCCAGCTGGATACAGCATTTGGCATCACCTCCAGTCAGAGATGGACGGCTATGCGTAGACCGACAATCCGCAGCTTGGAAAATATATCAATATCCTACAACTAAATGGTAAATTTGCATATGAATATGTTTGCAAAACGATAAGCCTCTGCCACGATTCCAACAATCCGTGATTAAACATACTTGACATCGATTGGATCACCGAGTTCAACTTGTGGAATGCCCCCCTTGAATCTATGTGCAATCCAACAGAGAAAGTCTATCAGGTCCGGATACGTCATCACAACGTCGAATTCTGCAATCGCCAAAGATATGCGGGAGCAATTCCAAGAGGTGTTCAGCCCAAATTTGGCTGCTGCACCAAATTTACGGCATAACTTTATGTAAAGGATGATGCAAAGTCTGTTGTTTCTCTCTAAGCTCTTTCGGCCCATGAACATGGCCCTCCCCGTGGCATCCAAAGCCGCACATCACATTCGGACAAATGACCCGCCCTTGTCCTTTCATCCACGCCAACTTTCACCTGAAGAACACGGTAGCTAGGGCGAAGTTTGAGCCCATTCTTTTAACTCGGAAGAATGCACCCTGCAGCTAATCCCTGATCATCCACATTGAGGATGGTTCCTAAGAAATCTGGAGATTTGCGCTCTTGCGTTTTAATGTCGGGGATTAAACCAACATACGATCGTGAACAGCTGCCCCATCGCAAACACGCAGGACATCACCGCATGCCTCACAAGTAAGACAATCTTCCGTAAAATTGAACGTGTTCGGGCATATAATCAGATAGCAATAGAAAAAAGACATTCCTAAAAAGGTCGTCATCACTCCAATAGGTTTATTCAAATTTATCAGGGTTGAAAAAAGCTCTTTACGGTAATTCACATCAAACAGTTACAGGACTCATAAAGGCAAAAGTATTTGCGATAATTCGAAATACTTGTATCTCAGGTTGACTGTTCTGGTTTTCGTTTGTTCTCCGAGCTGAGCAATTGTGCTGCATACGTTTCGTCACCAGCCGAGGGGACATCCTCAGTGCCTCACTGCTTAGCGTACACTATCGTTCAGTGCGTCGTCGGCTCTTGATCGATGGGCGAGGGACGTTTGAAATTTGTCTCTTCGCGTCATATCATGTGCCCCTCGGTGGTTCGTTGTTCGGCCGCCGCTGCTCTTTGCCTTATGACTTATGCTTTGTCCAATTTTTTTCTTTCTTAGTGGTTAGTGCACCGGATCTAGGTCTATGCACAAGTTTATGGGGTGTTGTGTAGTAAGCCACGATTTAAGAAATTCCCTGCTCTTTCTTGTCTCTTCCCGTGCGCGAATTTCGGTTTTTTCCCATTCAAAATTGTGCCCCTCCTCATCAACATGTGCCGAGACCAGAGATGATGCGTAGTGGTTACGGCAATCACGCCTGTGCTCTTACATTCTTGTAACCAATTTGCCCCCTATTTGGCCCACATCGTTCTCGCAGTGTTTACATTATATCATGTAAACAGCATTACTGCGTGCGTGTACCTTCAGTTTATTGTTTGGTTTAGACAAGGCTCCCTTAAGTGTGGCGATTGATATGTGGGCAACTATCAGATGATAGGGTTTGGGAACTCTGGCCATCATTTCTGATACGTTCTTGACATAAGGCAATGCGATCTGTTTCTTCGTTGTTGGCTCAGGCGTGGGATTTTCAGCCCTGCAGTTCAAGTGTCTTCGGATAAAACTGCGCGGATATTCATTGCGCATGAAGGACGTAAACAGCCCTATCTGCACTCACCATCGATGGGGAAACCTTAGAAGTCGTACAGAGTTTTGTCTACCTGGGAAGCTACATAACTGCTGGTAGGGCTGTTGGAAACGAGATTTCGATGCATATATGAAGAGCTCGTCTCGCCTTCTCCAAGCTGAGGCATGTGTGGCGCCGTCAAGACATCCGTCACTTTATCAAAAAACAGGTTTATAATGCCACTGTCCGCGAAGTACTGTTCTGCCGTTGCGAGACTGCCTGTTCGTACCGATGACCTACGTCGACTGCCTGTTCGTGAACTGTTACTTGCGGTTTATCGCACGTGTGTGGTGGTTGAACCACGTAACCAAAGCTGAAGTCAGCGTGTCTTGGGTGGAGACAGCCACTCCGTCGAGGCGCTTGTTCCGCTGCGTCAACTACGATGGCTCGGACACGTACTGCGTGTGCCCGTTCAGCGTCTTCCGCGTCGTGCCTTGTCCGCAGTCTCTGGACAGGGCTGGAGGAGGCGATGTGGTGGATAGCGTACAAGTTAAAGAAGTAGGATGAAAAGCTGACAAAATCGCTGGCCACAATTGGCTCCTCCCGACTCCATGGATGAGGTCCCAAGGATGCTGATTGCAATTGGTTGGAAAACGTGAAAGTCATGCTTCGAAACCGAACTCCTTGGCGGCCGTGTATCGCTGCTTGTTGCAGTGATTTCCCTTCCCACTCCCCATAAAAAACAGCAAAATACTGAGAAACTCTGAGTGGAAAAAGCAGGACAAAGATTCTTTGTGTTCTCACTTCTTTAATTCTAACCCCGTTTTCCTATTCCGCCTTGGTCCAAATGGCACAATATCTGTGCACAGATTGTGATATATATATATATATATATATATATATATATATATATGTAAATAAATCTTTATCTTCTCGCTTGGCTTCCTCTGTATTGCAGTGTGACTCAATTCTGCGAAATAAAGGCCGCATGCAGCTTGTTTTGTGATAATTTGGATGATTGCTGTTGAAATTCAGGAATTGGTCAGTGTGAGTATCCTTCCTGTGAACTGATGTTTGTATTTCTTTTCTATTGTTCTGGTAACAAGTACGTCTAAGGAAGGTAGTTGCTTTTCCATTTCTGACGCCATGGTGAAACGAATGCCGTCCATTGCATTGTTCAGCAAGTATTGCGCGGTCTGTAGCTGACTGCGTTTGAGTATCACGAAAGTGTCATCAACATATCGGACCCATAATTTCGGGCTGATAATTGGGAGCAGGTGCTCTTCTCACTTCTGCATGATGATCTCTGTGACGAGCCCAGATATAGGGGATCGCATTGGGGCGCCTTTCATTTGTTAATAGAACATTTCATTGAAGTTAACGTAGGTTGTGAGACACAAGTCGAGACGCTTGCATACACTATCGGTTGTTAAATTCCCAATTGTTGATCCACTGTCATCCAGGCGTTCTGTGATGTTTTCTTTCGCCCCTTGTAAGGTGACCGAAGTGAACAGTGCGGTAACATCGAATGATACCACTATTTCATTATGACCGGTTAGTAGTCCTTTGAGCTGTTCTAAAAATTGCTGTGCATTGTTTATCGAATACTGCGATTCATTAATCAGATGTTTAAGGCACCACCAGAATTCTTTTGCTAATTTGTATATCACTTTCAGACGGTGCGCGCCATCTGTTTTAGGTTCAAGTGAGCATTATGCTCGGCTGATTTGACAAGGCCTTTGAATGACCGAAACCAATCATTGGTTTTCATCACTTCCCGGTCTGTCTCGGGTTGGCATCTCAATTGATCTCGTATCTGAGGTCATGTCTTTTCCTTCCAGGGTTGGGGCTCTAGACTGGTGCTGGATTTGTGTAGCATCTGTGATTCGGCGCCGTGATTTCGTTGTGCGTGTCCAGTATTTCCATGCGTGCGTGTCCAGTATTTCCATGCGTGCGTGTTCCAAATTGCGTTAGTGGTCATAGGATCTGAACAAGCTGGCGACGGGGCTTGCTTTAGCACTGAGCTTCGACAGTGGTGATATTGCTCTGATCCTGCAGCAGCAGATGCGGCTGATGGTGTTGATTACTGAACACCTTGCCGCGTCCTCTCTAGGACAGTCTATCCAATCCTTCATCGCTGAGTCCAGTGAACAAACTGCCAACAATCGAGTTTTTGCCCGACCCTGCGACCAGCGTTACATTTGAATCTTGGTTTATACGGTAAGAAGACCTATTCCGCGTACAGTTTGCCCATCGTGACGAGGCATGGAAAGTTCGCCATCTGCTCCGCAAGCTCGGTTCCGCTGAACGCCGTCCTTCTCGATCCGCTCTCAGCTAGCTCCGAACAGCTCCCCCGAGGCATTCTTGGAAGCGGCCCCTCTACACCCGCCCCTCCTCGAGGACCTTTCTTCCTCTCGTACCATGGTCGCAGGAGAGCAGCATTCACCCAACGTTTCATTCCTCCGCAGTCGATTAAGAAGTTGCCCGCTTTCTGGTCGATAATGGTGTAGGGGCCTTTCCAGTGTTCTCTGAACTTGCTTGCGCCCGGCCCGTCATGATCCGGCCGATCGTTGTTCCGTACGCTTCAACCAAGGTTGCCAAGCATGGATAGCGTATTCAACATGCGGGCGCACGTAGGAATTGTGCATCATTGGGAAGATTGATGGGTCAAATCTCCCGAATGCTCTTCGCAGCATGCCGACATGCTGGTTGCCTCTTTTCGCAGCTACCTCAGCCTGTTTTGAACAGTTGAGGTCGCATCTGAGCATCGACGGAAGAGGAATCAGTGAGCTCGGGAACACCGGGAACAAGCACTGTTTTCTTATCTTGACTTTTTCTGTACCTTTCTTTGTTAGCGGGATCCACTGAACGTTCTTTCCACGGGATTTCGGGTAGTATGCGCACTCCACTTGAGTCGTTGCGGAGACGATTCGCAGACAGCAGAACGGCCTCAGTCTCGTCCGCCGAGTTTAGTGTTACCCGAACTAACCGGGGTTCACCGTAGTGCAACGCGTTTGGGTGGCGCGAGATTCTTTTTAATGTCGTGGGATTAGCATGGACACCGATAGACGTACAGATGGAACCCCACTGATTCCGATCGTCCGTCAACTTACCCTTAATTGTATTGGATTTGGATTCGGGGACATTAGTGCATACAATGTTTAGGACACCATGGTTGCGCCTGGTGCCTACTAATTTTGGATTTGGAGGTTTAATATCTGGTGCTTATGGTGAATTTGTAAACGGCATGCTGCGACACTTTGGTTTTCTCTAGTCCGTGCACAAAGTTCCCGGTGCTCTTTCCAGTGTTTGCTTGGCGGCAACCGATGCGTACGTTGCCGGGTTGTTCATTATTGCTGGTTGACTGTAGCTTACGGTCTCGAGTGTAGCGAACAGACTACTAGGTGCAGCACACAGTACAGAAGTTGAGGCAGGCGCGCTGCAGGCAACGTTTTTACTTATAGGAAGAAGAGAGAACGGCGTTGATACTGTTGGAGGCTAAGTCATTGGTGTTCAGTTGGGACGCTTGGCTCGCTTCTTCGGCCTGATTAGGGAATTCGGGGTGTTATTTTCACTCACAAGTGCAGGTCCGTTTCATCCCATGGGTGTAACTCTGGCGTTCACCAGTTGCTCGACCGCTTCGGTTAGTCTTTCACACCTATTCAGTAGCAAAGATAGACAGCTAAAAAATGGAATAGACTCGCATACTTGGCAGAACCAAAACGCCTCTGCGGTGTTTGCTTTCGTCGACCCCTTCCAAAGGCAGGTAGTGTGATAGGATTTCAAACACATGGTACACACCAGACCACTTTTACCACTTTAGCACATGATTCACATTTGCTCTTCATACGAGACATGTTCACAGTAGGCGTGCTGTTTTAACGGGTAGCAAGAGGATAGAGATACTGACGCACCGTTGCGTGGCTATCGGCGCTGGTTTGAGGTCAGCGGGTTCAGGCGTGTCGCGGCCGGATGAGTCACACGTTCCTTAGGATAGATAGGCGACGTGCGTGCTATCGATCAAGCCGGTAAGTGGGTAGGCAGCGATGCGACGTAGGATTGAGGCAAAGCAAGGTGACTTGGAAAATACTGTCTAATGACGACAGTGGCTGTTCCAAGGACGGATCAAATTGACGACTATCGCTTTGTACAGCGACTTGAAGGAATGGTAGTAAGCTGATCGGGTGACTCTCAAAAAGATCTTTAAAATAAGACCACAAGAGTTCTTGTGCGACGAGAGGAAAAATAAAACGTCCGATAAGGTTCAAATACGGTTGACTACGAAGTTGCAAGAGCACAGTTTGCTGGTGATCCGCGAATGATAGATCCAATAGATGAACTTTGGTATTAAGAGCTCGCGGAGCCAAATCGGATGATGACAAGTAGGTCTCTGTGAGAATAAATCCAAAGATTTTGAGGCGGATAACACAGGAGGATAGTTCTTTGCGACCGCTCGGCAGAGCTTCCAGCCATGGGCAGCTATGCCATTGTCATCCACCATCGATTCCTGGGGATGTATCCACCATGACTTGATGCACTGGTACCTCGGGTTGATCGTTCCTGAGTTCACTTGTTCGCCGAGCTTCGGAATTAGGATGTAAAGGTTTCACCACCAAGGGAGGTGACTTCGTCAATGCGCTGCTGGGTCCAACCTAATCCGCTGACTTGTTCATCGATTTGTGATCGATCAGCAAGTGACTTTTGAACTGGCCTAGATCTTTGCCACATGACCTACACCAATGTACAAGGGCAAAGGGAGCAAACAATGTTGCAAGAAATATCGTGGCATCAACTTGCCGAGTTGTGTGGGCAAGGTGATTGCCCTAATCCTGCTCAACCGCCTCGTCAGTCGGGTTGTAGAACCCAAGGTGGCGGAAGAGCAGTGTGGATTCCGTTCGGGTCGCAGTATTATAAATATGCTGCTTGCAGCTAGTCAGTAGCGGGAGAAGCGTAGAGAACGACAGCAGCCGTTGTACTCGTTATGTGTTGATTTCACCAAGTCATTTGAAACGGTGAACCGCGAGACGTTGTGGTTGGTGTTGGGTAAATTTAGTTGCCCGCGTAAGTTTGTAAGTTTAATTGGATGTCTGCACAGTGGTATGCGAGCGAGGGTGCAGCTGAGTGGACAGACCTCGGATGACATTGCAGTTGTCTCTGGTGCGAAGCAAGACTATGTCTTAGCACCTGCCCTGTTTAATGTTTATCTTCATGCCGTAATATCTCGTGCTTTGGATACGGCTTTAACTTACGGTGTTCGTGTGGAGCACAGTATTGATGGTGGGTTGCTGAACATCCGTCGTTTCGGTGCGAGAACCCTAGTCTGTGAGACAACTATCCATATGCTGCTTTTCGCTGACGACTGTGAGTTGTTTGCACACAGCGTGACTGGGTTGCAGCATATGACTAGTGCTCCGGCCTCGACAGCAGCAAAATTCTGGCTCACTAACAACACAAACAATACCGTCTGTCTCTTTCAGCCTTCACCGGAGGTGCAATCTTCAATGCCGCAGCAAATCAGCATTTGTGTTGACGTACTGGAAACCAACTCCAGCTTCTGTTACCTTGGGAGTGTGATGTCGACTGACCAGCAGCTTCACAGTGAGCTACGTATCCGCGTCTCGAAGGCAGCGGCGACATTCGGGAAGCTTGAATACCGACTGTGGAACAACCATCAGCTTACCATTGGCACAAAACTGATGGTGTACAAATCCATGGTGCTGTCCGTTCTTCTATACGGCAGTGAATTGTGGACGATCTACCGGCGGGATGTGCAATATCTCGAGCGGTTCCATCAGCAGTGTCTGCGACGGATTCCACACAAATGATGGGGTGACAGAGTGGCAGACACCGAAGTGTTGCGCCGAAGTGGGATGTATGCATTGGACTGTATACTTTTATTGAGACACCTGAGTTGGCTAAGTCATGTGAGCCGTATTGGTTCGACACGGGTACTGAAAGAACTCTAATATGGTCAGCTGAGTATTGGGAAGCGGCATGTGGGGAAACCAAAGTTACGTTACCAGGATATGATCGAAGTGAACATCTCACGGTCTAACCTTGATTACGAGAATCGAAGGCGGTTGATCGGCGTGCATAGCGCGATCTAATCATGAAGGCATTTGCCGATGTGTGGGAGAAAGATCTCACATATGAAGAAAACGATAGGCAAGTAACGATGGGTTGCACTCCATCGACATCGAACGCGTGGTGCTGTAACACATGCATTCGCGAGTGCCTTAGTCAGGCAGGCCTAGTGAGCCATGAGCGAGGTCACTCGGAGCCAACACCGAAGCGATGACGAGTCCTGCCGAGAACGTAGGCAGAATCGGCGCAGCGTTTTTAGATATGCTAACCGCGAATTTGCATGCTGAGTCTATTTATTTAAGGTGGCAAGTTTGCTAATTTGTCCTAACGCTTTTCTTTTTCATATTAATGTCTAATAATATCTGTAAACTTGCACACGTCGCTTAAGCCAATCGTAGTTAATTTCGATAACATTTTCGTGTTTGTGTCATTTCCGTAAAATATAATTTCTGACCTCGTGAACTTATCTCGGATTCGTTTGTAAACTTGTTTCAACTGCTCATTATTTTTATATGTCACTGTTTCCTTATGCATTACTCGATTTAATTTTTTTGTTATCTTTCTCACAAATGACTTGCTGTTGCTTGATATCCCCGGTGTGGCTGCGCTTGATGTGCATGTTGACAAGTTGCCTACCTGTCTATTACCCACTACCTCGTCGATACTGGCTCCAGGAGACAGTTGGCCGTTGCTGGAGGGGACGGGGTGCACGGTCCTTGTGGCCGTGCTAGGCTCAAAGAGCGGTTTCATGCACTCTGTGTGGAGCGGACTACGGTCCAACAACCGCCTTGT
Organism: Dicrocoelium dendriticum; assembly: GCA_944474145.2. Classification (NCBI taxonomy): domain Eukaryota; kingdom Metazoa; phylum Platyhelminthes; class Trematoda; order Plagiorchiida; family Dicrocoeliidae; genus Dicrocoelium; species Dicrocoelium dendriticum. Next base: position 116,224,830 of record OX104063.1, on the reverse strand, counting down.
GTGCGCTTGATTCCCAAATACAGCGTGATTGTGTTCGCCTGTGAAGGAGTGTGGGCCGGCTCCGTTGATGAAACGTGGCTCCCATCCGCATGTCTTCCAGTCTTATTCCTTCGGGTTTACACTCGATATGGGGTGTGTGGTTGGAGCTGTGGGTGGGGCAACGCAAGCCACCCATGGTCCCTCTGTAGGCGCAGGCGTCTTGTGGCGCGCCTTGTACGTGGCTCAAGAGTTTACAGGACATGGTTCGCAGTAGACACCAGTGGCGCGTCTGCTGCCGTCTCCTAGTTGGATTGCCTGTTTAAAGTGTGTTTGATGCTGAGTTATCTGCGGGGTAATGGCTGATTATGACGCGGGGCAGTGAAAGCCGCAAGGAAGCTGTCTCGCCGGTGCCGCCTTATTTTTGCACGGTAGCAGCTGTTTGTGACGGTATGTTGTCTACACACGGTGTAGGCGCCTTGACCCTGAATGTTTGCTTAGGGCATTAAGGTTTTCAGGTAAGTCCCCCTTCTCTCCCTCTTCTTATACTTTATTTCATAGGTCCTCATGATTGCATGGCAGCGAAGCATCAGTTCAAGTGGCTGATGTACTGCTGTTGATGATGATGACGACGGCAGTAATTTCATGTGCTGCCGCCAAGTGGAAGGCTGACCACCAAGCGGTCGCCTCCAGCCAGGGTCGTTGACGAGCAAAGAGAGAGCGATGCGGTAGACGCTCGGGTGCCATGCGTAGGACGTAACCGGGCCATCTCAACTGGCCCAATAACCAGTTTGTTGAAGGGCATACTCGCATTCCCCAACATGCGACGACGAACGCCATTACTATTAACTAGATGTTGCCACCAAACACTAGCCATCCTCGTAAGCAACCGTTATCGAAGGCAGAAAGACGACGCATGTCTTCCACGGGAATCGGCCAGGGCTCGCTCCCATAAAACAACACTGAGCGAACAGATGCACTGTAAACGTGGGACTTGAGCGAGAATGAGACGTCGCAACGACGCCACAAGTACCTTAGATTGACAAGTACTGATCGTGATTTAGCGATACGAAGAGAAACTTCCTTACTGATAGTGCAGTCAGCAGAAACACAGCTCCCTAAGTATATATATATATATATATATATATATATATATATATATATATATATATATATATATATATATATATATATCGATGTTCGCTTAGACAACGGAGTGAGACGGCTCAGTCTGTGTGCTGATCATCAACTATTCCTCTCCAGCATCAGCTTTCGTCATCCTGGACGATAGTACGCCACTTGGCGCCCCCCATCATCGACCCAGCGCTGGTCACAGATTGAGCACCTAGCCATAAGTCGCAGGTGGCGCGGTAGCGTTCGCGACTGCCGATCATTTTGGTCAACATGCGTCGACATCGATCATGCACTGATAGGCGCGACCGCCTGCATGCGTTTCGATGGTTCGTCTAGGTCAAAGCACACCCGACTGAAAACCTACAAGTTGGAGGACCAAATGATGAAGGAGTATCAACCAAAACTTCGTTGAAGTCTCGCTCTATCACACTCTGGATGTTGATCAACACTGGTCAAATCTGCAACAAGTCTTGATGTCGGCCGGTTTGTCCAGCTGTGGCCTCACTCGCCTCACGCCCAAAAGCTGGATCTCGGGAAGATCCTCAGAATTGTTGGATCGCCGCTGGACGGTGACGGCTGGCGCAAAGTACAACGAACACCGCCGTCCAATAAGCAACAGCTGAAAGCAAGCCTTCACTATGATCGTGAATCTTGGTGGTCAAAACAAGCTGATGAGCTGGAAGCCACTGCATCAGCTGGCAACTTCCGCCGTCTATTTTACATCATCAGGACCACTGATTGCAATTTCCACGCTATCAGCCAGACGATTTGCGAATCAGACGACACGAAGATCACCAACCTTCACAAACGATTGGGTCGCTGGGCAGAGCATTTCGCTCTTCAATTCAACCACAAAAAACAGCTCCCGGTGACACCTCCAGCCCCAAAGGATGATGCTTGGCCTGTCTCCATAGCCCCCCCCCCCAAATGAAGCCGAGATCCGAAATGCAATCCAATCTTTGATACGTCACAAGGCACCGAGTCTCGACAGCCTACCAGCGGTTTTACTCAAAGATGGCGGGAGTGCACCTGTCAGCGATATCCTATCGCTGTTCACAAACGTTCGGACTGAAGAGAAGGTTCAGAACTCATGGGGAGAATCGGTCTTTGTTCCGATTCAACAGAAGGGCGCCCGTGAAGATTGCTGCAGCTACCTCGGAATCTTGTTAATCTCTGTCGCATCCAAAATCTTCGTGTCGGTCTTACTTCGCAAACCTTTAACGACTAGAGAAGTTTTCCCGAGAAGAACAAGCCGGATTTCGTCCAGAAAGAGGCTGCATCGACCAAATCTCCACGCTTCGCCAACTTCTGGAACTTCGTCACACCCACCAAGGGCCAACAATCGTAGTGTTTTTGGACATCCGAGCGGCATTCGATTCAGCAGATAGATCTGCGTTGTGGAATTGTTTACTGAAGAAAGGTATGCCCGACAAATTTGTAACCATTCTGAAAGAACTTTACAGTCACACGTGAGGCAAAGTCAGGACTTACGGCAAGCTCTCTTCTTCGTTTGCTGTAACCAGTAGTGTTCGCTCAGGTTGCCATATTTCACTTTTCCTCTTCAATTTCGCCATCGAAGATGTCGTCCAAGGAGCACTGGAAGGTGTCCAGGACTGTGGTGTTGAGCTCCTCCCTGGAGACAGAGTCACAGACTGGGACTACGCCGATGATATCGTCTTGCTGGGGAACGACCCACAAACCATCCAAAGCGCTTTGACCGATTAGCGATGAAGGTGTCTAAATACGGCTTATGCTTCACTCCGGGAAACTGTAAAACGCTGCTCCAGGACTGGCAGGTGCCTTAACCCGCGCTCACCACTGCTGGACATGCTCTGGAGCAAGTCTCTGGCTTTACTTATCTAGGGAGTTGCATCACGGATGGTGGCAGTGTTAGAGATGAAGTCTCACAACAGATTAAAAAGGCCCGCCTTGCATTCATCAAGCTGAGACACCTATGGCGTCGTCGTGATGTTAGTCTCAACCTCAAGGACAAGGTGTACAATGCTTCCGTCCGCGCAGTACTCTTGTACGGCTGTGAGAGCCTAGTCGCACGGAAGACATGAAGCGGCTGTCAGTCTTCGACAATCGCTGTCTACGAAGGATTGTTCGGGTGTGGTGGCAACACCACGAAAGCAACGCAGAGGTGCGAGACCGCGTGCTTGGAGCGAATAGTGCCAGTCTTCATGACGTTATTCTCCGACATCGCATGCGTTGGCTCGGGCACGTTTTGCACATACCAGCCGATCGACTTCCACATCGAGCGCTATTTACACTCCCAGAGAGCGATTGGAATAAGTGCTGCGGTGGACGGCCAATGACATGGAGGAGCATGAAGAAGGCAACCTCAAGTTTGGCGGCAGTCGGTCCAGTCCCTCTTCCAGGTTGGGGACCACGAGATGCTGAATCGCAGTAGTTGGAAACATTGGACGTCATGTCCTGCAACAGACATCCGTGGTGCCAATGTTGTTCTGCCATTATATCCCCGCTTTAATACACACAACAAACACAAAAGAAAAAATACAAAATTCAAAACCAAAAATTGTTTCCAAATTTTTCATCGCAGTTCGTGTTCCTATCATCTCCACTTTTTTCTTCTACCATAGTTCGGACGGCAAAATGTCCGTTAATAAACTGTGAATATATATATATATATATATATATATATATATATAGGGGTCATTCAATAAATAAGGTGAATTTTTCGGCATAAGGATTTCTAATACAGATAGAAGCTTAATTTTTTATTTTTCTTTTACTTCTCTTTCACATGGATGTATTTACTTTTGCAGATTGAAAAGAACATTGAGAGTTTTAGCGATTAACAAAGATGGCCGACCAAGAAGCAGGCTCCCGGATTGGACAGCGGTCAGTTATCACATTTTTGGTTGCTGAAGAGTGCAAACCAGTTGAAATTCATAGGAGAATGTCAACTGTGTATGGTGCCACATGTTTCAGCCGAGAAAATGTCTACAAGTGGGCAAAATTGTTTAAAGAAGGAGGGAGCAGTGTTGAGGAAGAAGACAGGCCTGGGAGGCCTACAGAATTGAGGTTTTTTGAGGTGATCGAATCAGTCAATGACATCATTCAGTCGGACAGGAGGGTGACATGGACAGTTTTGTGTGCTGTCCCAACAGATAAGCTCAAAGTCCATGCAATGTCATCCACTGTCACCCTTCTGTCCGACTGAATGAGGTCATTGACGGATTCGATCACCTCAGAAGACCTCAGTTCTGTAGGCCTCCCAGACCTGGCTTCATCCACAACACTGCTCCCTCCATCTTTAAACAATTTTGTCCAATTGTAGACACTTTTCGGCTGAAACATGTGGCACCATACACAGATGACATTCACCTATGAATTTCAACTGGCTTGCACTCTTCAGCAACCAAACACTTGATAACTGACCGCTGTTCAATCCTGGAGCATGCTACTTGATCGGCCATCTTTGTTAATCGCTAAAACTCTCAAAGCTTTTCTTTAATCTGCAAAAGAAAATACATGCATGCGAAAAAGCAGTAAAACAAAAATAAAAAATTAGGCTTCTATTTGTATAGAAATGCTTAGGCCGAAAAATTCACCTTATCGAATGACCCTGGTATATATATATATATATATATATATATATATATATATATATATATATATATATATATATATATATAATCATACGGTGAAATGCGAGGCATTGTGGTTAGTGTTGGGTAAATTTGGTTGCCCGCGTAAGTTTGTAAGTTTAATTGGATGTCTGCACAGTGGTATGCGAGCGAGGGTGCAGCTGAGTGGAGAGACCTCGGATGACTTTGCAGTTGTCAGTGGTGTGAAGCAAGGCTGTGTCTTAGCTCCTGCCCTGTTTAATATATACCTTCATGCAATGTTGTCCTGTGTTTTTGATGCGGCTTGTGCTTACGGTGTTCGTGTGGAGCACCGTATTGATGGTGGGTTGATGAACATCCGTCGTTTCGGTGCGAGAACTCTAGTCTGTGAGACAGCTATCCGTATGTTGCTGTTTGCTGACGACTGTGCGTTGTTTTCACACAGCGCGGATGACTTGCAGCACATGACCAGTGCTCTGGCATCGACAGCAGCAAAATTCTGGCTCACTAACAACACAAACAATACCGTCTGTCTCTTTCAGCCTTCACCGGAGGTGCAATCTTCAATGCCGCAGCAAATCAGCATTTGTGTTTACGTACTGGAAACCAACTCCAGCTTCTGTTACCTTGGGAGTGTGATGTCGACTGACCAGCAGCTTCACGGTGAGCTACGTATCCGCGTCTCGAAGGCAGCGGCGACATTCGGGAAGCTAGAGTACCGAGTGTGGAACAACCATCAGCTTACCATTGGCGCAAAACTGATGGTGTACAAATCCATGGTGCTGTCCGTTCTTCTATACGGCAGTGAATTGTGGACGATCTACCGGCGGGATGTGCAATATCTCGAGCGGTTCCATCAGCAGTGTCTGCGACGGATTCCACACAAATGATGGGGTGACAGAGTGGCAGACACCGAAGTGTTGCGCCGAAGTGGGATGTATGCATTGGACTGTATACTTTTATTGAGACACCTGAGGTGGCTCGGTCATGTGAGTCGTATGGATTCGCCGCGGATACTGAAAGAACTCTAATATGGTCAGCTGAGTATTGGGAAGCGGCATGTGCGAAACCAAAGTTACGTTACCAGGACATGATTAAAGTGAGCCTCACACGTTCTGATCGTGATTGCAGATCATGGGAATCGAAGGCGGTTGATCGGCATGCATGGCGCGATCTGATCACGAAGGCAGTTGCCGAAGTGCGGAAAAAATACCTCATACATGCAAAGAAGCGCCAATCGCGGAAGCGGAAAGCACCGATGGATTTTACTCCATCGACATCGAGCGCATGGTGCTGTAGCACATGCGGTCGCGAGTGCCTTGGCAGGCAGGCTTTGTGAGCCATGAGCGAGGTCACTCGGGACCACTAGCGAAGCGACGACGGGTCCTGCAGAGAACGTAGGCAGAACCGGCGCAGCGTTTCTAGGTATGCTGCATTCGTTTGACTAACCGTGTGCTTGCATGCTAAGTCTATTTATTTCAGGTGGTGGGTTATCAATTTTGTCCTAATGCCTTTCTTTCTTATATAAATGTCTACCTGTACTCTATTCCATTAACTTACACACCTCACTTAAGCCAATCGTGTTCGATTTCCATAACATTTTTGTGCTCGTGGAGTTCCCGTAAAGCATACATTCTGACCTCGTGAACTTATCTAGGATTCGTTTGAAAACAACTTATTTCATATGCTCATTAAATTAAGGTTTATTTCACCGTTTTCCTTATGCATTAATCGAGTTATTTTTTTCGTATCTCTCTCTCTCTCTCCCTCTCTCAATGATTGGCTGTTGTTTGATATCCCCGGTGTGGCTGCGCTTGATGTGCATGTTGACAAGGTGCCTACCTGTCTATTACCCACTAACTCGTCCATACTGACTCCAGGGGACAGTTGGTCGTTGCTGGAGGGGACGGGATGCACGGTCCTTGTGGCCCTGCTAGGCTCAAAGAGCGGTTTCATGCACTCTGTGTGGAGCGGACTACGGTCCAACAACCTCCTTGTGTGCACTTGATTCCCAAATACAGCGTGATTGTGTTCGCCTGTGAAGGAGTGTGGGCCGGCTCCGTTGATGAAACGTGGCTCCCATCCGCATGTCTTCCGGTCTTATTCCTTCGGGTTTACACTGGATATGGGGTATGTGGTTGGAGCTGTGGGTGGTGCAGCGCAAGCCACCCTGGTCCCTCTGTAGGCGCAGGCGTCCTGTGGCTTGCCGCAGTGACAGACAAATCCAAAACCGGATGCCGCCAACGATATATATATATATATATATATATATATATATATCCTGTCTTATCCCGGTATTCGTGTATCTTTAAAATTGGACACCAAGCGTACACGAAGATGCTCGTAACTGAGACGGAACTAGTCTTCACTGCCAGCGCTCCAGTGTACATCGTCACACCCATAGTCCTCCCGACTCACTACTTGCACCGCATTCGCGGTTGTTAAACGTACACAGACCTCACATGGGATTCGTCCACTTCTCACGGATTCATATGCCTACTGTCATATGCCGACCGCTTCGCTAAATGGACAGAAGCCATCTCTGTACCAGGCTGCGTGGCCAAAATCTCCATCGGTGCCCCACTACGGATGCTAGTTTAAAATCACAACCGACCGCGGAACGCCTTACGAATCTCCACAATTCGATACGATCTACATTTTCCTAGGCTGTCGCCGTAGTTACACGACGGCATACCACCCTGCAGCTAATGACATAGTCCAGCGCTTTCATAGATAGCTTAGGTCTTCTGTGTCACTTCTGACATTCACTGGAGCGAAAACATTTCGCTTGTGCTGATAAGTATTCGCAGCAGCATCAAAGCTGTTCTGCACCAGCAGAGCTGGGATACGGCACAACATTTAAGCTGCCAATAGAGTTCATCCCTCCCCCCCCCACATCACCTTTAATGCACACCACTGTCAAAGCTCGCAACTTCCTTTCCTCTACACGCGTTCGCTGCTCCCCACTCCTCGTGAGCAGGCTAGAGATGTGCAGATCACAGTGAACCCTTTGCATGCACTCACGCGTTTGTTAACACAGACGCAGTGCGTCGTCCACTTCAGCCTTCCTTACACTGCTCCCATCAGAGTTTTCCAAAGAAACCCAAAGCACCTTAGACCAGAATGGCCATCGAAAAAGGGTGTCCGTCTACTGTCTCGAAGACGCCTTCTTCGAGAACCCGTCTTTAATTTCATCTAGTAAAACCGAACAAGTAAACTCATCTGTAGCAACGTCTTCCGCACCCCAGAGTCTTTGGTTGTCCCTGACCCTCCCCCTACCCAGTCTCAACCCTAGCCAATTGACCCACGCGGTAGGATCTTAAACGTCCAGCTAGCTCTTCTAATCTCGTTAACGCACGATATTTACCCTAACTTGTGAGTTTGCACCTTTTATGGTAATTGTGTGTTTTATTCATAAGAGATTGCTGCAAAAAGACAAGAAACCCCAAAACGTTTGATAAACGATACAAGTGTACTACTATTTGTTGCCTCTCGTTTTCCGTACGGCGTCACGCCGCCTTTCCCGACCAAGTCCCACTCTCCCCGACTTTTAAATCTAAGAGCTCCAGTCACTGGAAAAATTGCAACTTCTTTTGACTCACTTGTCCACAGCGTCAGACCACATCAGTAAAACTCTAAGTGACGGCTATTCCCTCTTCTACAGGAGGTGAGAACAGCTAGTCTGGCGCGCGGGCGCTTGGCCACATCTTCCAAGGACGAGTACTGGAATTCTCTGTTGGATGAGAATCGTGTTGGCCTTGGCCTGGAATGCGGTGGGTTGAGTGACATCTCAAAAGCGGACCGTTATGTCAGCAGCGGAGGAAAATTCCTGTCAGTCTTTTTATGGGCGAGCCACTTTTTTGAACGCCGACGATGCATTCTAATCCATACTAATAGTAAACAAGGAAAGCCCCATTTCTGACCAACTGTTACCCTACTCTCCGGTCCTCAATTTGTCTCCCTACCTGACATCTCTATCGAAAACTTGTCTCATTCAACCTTCTAGGTGAAAATCCCTGCAGTGAAAATGCAGCATTTACACATTCAGTATATTAAGACATTGGGTTTTATTCCAATTCCATTTGTTTTACTGATGGTACAACCCGTCCACTCGCTCTTCCCCGGTGAGTCAAGCTGCCACGCCGCAATCTAATCTTGCTTACCTGCTTTCCATTCCTTGTAGCTATCACAACTGGACTCTAACCGCAAGCACGTATTTCAACTCGTAGCGAATAAGTAAGAAGACGCTTCACTCTGGCGCACAGTGTACTGAACACTTAACGGTTTACATGTAAGCACGGAATGTTAGGGTGTGTCCTTGAGTGCGTGTGTGCGTGCTTATCTACGTGTGTGTGTAGGGCCAATCAGGTTCAGGGTCATAGTGAGCGATCATTGGTTAAACACGTAACAGTCCTCCCTGTTTTGGCTGACGTTACAGTCATGGCTGAAAACGTTCGATCGGTTTGCGAATCCGGGTCGATCGGCGTAATTGAGTTTCCCCTGTTGTTCTGTGTTCGTCGTGCTCTGCAGCTTGCTCTGCGATCTCCGAGTGTGACTGACTCACGGCAGGTGTGTCAGTGCTCCTGGGGCGTACATGGTCTGAGTGCCGGCGAACAACCCGGCCGTCCGGAAGCTGCAAATCGTTTTGACTTCCTGAAGAATCGAGCACAGTCGTCGGCTGCCAACATAGTTCATGCGGTAACCTGGTGTAAACAGGTTGATGGTCCTGAAATGTAACTTCCGGCTTTGATTCCTCTGAAGACATAAACTTTTTCTGACGCTCCTGTACTTCAACACGCGGGTTCGGGAACAACAAATGAAGCCTCGTTCTCAGATTTCTGCCGAACATCAATTCCGCCGGGGATTTCCCGGTAGCCTCAGTGGGTGTAGAACGGTAGGAGAATAGGAACCGATCCAATTTTGTTCGCAATGTTCCCGTTCGCTGCTTTAGTAAGCCTTGTTTCACAGTTTGTACTGCACGCTCCGCTAATCCGTTTGATGCTGGGTGATACGGGGCTGACTTAACGTGTTGGATTCCGTTGTTGGCGACAAATTTACCAAATTCGGCACTGGTAAAAGGCGAACCATTGTCTGTACAAATGGTTTCCGGAATGCCAAACGTAGCGAAGGACGAGCGCATTTTAGTGATGGTGGATTCGGCTGTCGCCTGAGTAACTGGATGTACGTCAATCCACTTAGAATGTGCATCAATAAGTAGAAGAAACATGGTGCCGTCGATCGGTCCGAAGTAGTCGGCGTGGATACGCTGCCAGGGTTTGTCGGGCCAACGCTAAGGGTGTATTGGACCTGGCGTCTTGCTCCGCTGATAAGCCTGACAAATATCGCAATTCTTCAGTAAGTTCTCTATGTCTGAGTCGATGTTGGGCCACCAGCAGCACCCTCTCGCTAGTGCCTTCATCCTCGCCACACCTGGATGAGCATCATGGAGCTCTTTAAGTATCTGTGAACGTGCCTTGGTGGGAGGGACTAGACGAGAGCCCCAAAAAACAGCCGTCGAATAGACTCAGTTCGTTCTTCCGAATCATAAACGGTTGTAATTCAACTGTCCCTTCAGGAGGCCAACCCATGTTCAAAAAGCGTTTCACCATTGATAGCACGGGGTCTCGATCCGTCCATTGACGGATTGTTGAACTCCGTATCGGTGTTGTGTCTAGATGTTGCATTAGATTAACCAGTTCAAACGGAGGGTCGTGTTCATGTGCAGTTTCCGTGATCGGCAGACGGCTGAGTGCATCAGCTGTGCAATTGCTGACGCCGGTAATATAAACAATCTTGTAACTGTAAGCACTCAAGGTTATAGCCCATCTTTGCATCCTCGGTGATGCCATTTGTTGTATACCTTTGGTTTCCCCAAACAAGGATATCAATGGTTTGTGGTCTGTATGAAGCTCGAAAACGTTTCCCCATAAATACTGGTGAAACCTCTTAACTCCGAAGATAACGGCTAGCGCTTCACTGTCCAGTTGTGAGTAGTTCTTCTCCGCCGTCTGTAAGGTGCGCGATGTATATGCCATGGGACGTAAAGAACCATCGTCCATGCGGTGGCACAGGACAGCCCCGACCCCCCAAGGGGACGCGTCGCACTGAAGTATGAGTGGCTTGTTAGAGTCATAATGGACTAACGTTGGTGGCGAAGCAAGAGCTTGTTTTGCTTTATTGAAGACATTTTTTGACGGGAACCCCAACACCACGATGCACTTTTGTGTAACAGCTCATTTAATGGCGATAGAACCGTCGATGCATTAGACAGGAAACGGCGATAGTGAGATAGCATTCCTAAGAACGAACGGAGTTCATCACAACTCTTTGGCTCTGGGCTTTCTAAAATAGGTTTAACCTTGTCATTTAAAACATGTAAACCGTGTTTATCAAGCCGGTATCCAAGGTAACAAACGGAAGGTGAAAGGAACTCACATTTAGACCTTTTCAATCTGAATCCACTTCGCTCCAAACGCTCGAGCACGACCGCGAGTGTTCGAAGATGCTCTGTATCCGAGCGTCCAGAGATAAGAATATCATCCAGATAAGCACACGCAAAAGGAATGTCCTTCACTAGGTCGTCAATAATTCTCTGAAATATTCCGGGGGCGGAATTAATGCCAAAAGGTAAACGAGTATATTGAAATAGTCCCATGTGCGTGGTGATGGTAGTAAGTTTCCTCGAAGGTTCATCGAGCTCTATCTGCGAGTATGCATGACTCAGATCGAGTTTGGTAAACTTTTCACCACCAGCTAGTGTTGCATACAAGTCATCAATACGTGGCAAGGGGTACCTGACCAGCATGGATGCTTGATTTATGGTTACCTTGTAGTCACCACAAATCCGTACGGAGCCGTCCGGTTTGGTTACTGGCACAATTGGAGTTCCCCAGTCAGAAAAGTGTACAGGAGTAATAATACCTTGAATCTGTAGGCGGTTTAGTTCCTCTTCAACTTTAGGCCTCATAGCGTATGGTAGTGTGCGCGCCTTAATGAATTTTGGTCGAGCGCCTTCCTTTAGTTTTATCGCAGCCTGAAATTCTTTCAACTTCCCAAGCTCCTCGGAAAAAACAGCTGAATGTTGTTTAAGTAATGTTTCAAGTCCGGAGATCTCGGTGACTAATTTTACCACATTCATTGTATCCGGGAAAGCACGTATCCAGTCTCTTCCAAGCAGATTTGGACGATCCCCGGGGATCACATATACAGGAAGTGTGCGTATTTTGTCGCCATACTGTGCCTTCACGAAGCATTTACCAAGGACACGTATAGGTTCACCGGTGTATGTGCGAAGAACAGAATTGCAAGCGGATAAGTTCGGGAGCGTTTTTACAGCGTTTTCCCGGATTATCGTCACGGATGCTCCTGTATCGATTTCCAGCTGTACCTTTTGTCCTTCCATGTAAAGCTCTAGGGTGTATGGCGTCGGCTGCATGCTAGAAACGGAATTAAGCCAAATGGAATGTAATTCAGGGTCGCTACCATCAGATTCGTCCACAGTTTTGATGGGGTTTGCTCCTCGATAAGCCCCACCTGAACGCCGCTTGACCGATCTACATACTCGCGCCAGGTGGCCCACCTTCCCGCAGCTTCGACATACTGTCTTCTGATGCCGGCAGTCGGATGGACAACTGTGCAGCGCACCATAACGATAGCACACAAACAAATTGACGCCAGTGGGTGGCTTTGATTTTGGTGTAGTGTTAATCAATCGCAGCTCATCTGACGAGTCCTTCAGCGTAAATGTTGCGAGTTGTTGTGTAAGGTGTTCCCTCTGCCGGGCAATCGAGCAGGCCGTCTCCCAGGTCAGTGCACAATCATCTTGTGAAAGGAGCTTCTCCCGCGTGCTCTGGTCTGAGATTCCGGCTATCAAACATTGGAGTAACATGGTCTCTTCAAATCTCGTTGGATCGACTTCATTGTATTTACAATCAGGTGCTGCTTGTAGTACACGAGCGATGAACTCGTTCACACTCTCATCAGGTTTCTGGCAGAGTTTCGAGAAGTAGTATCTAGCCGTAAAAACATTCTGACGAGCACCCCAAAGAGCACTGAAGGTTTCCAAAGCGCCGCTTATCGTAGAAGAGATTTGATCAATACGAAGTGCATCGAAATACCTTTGACCCTCATCTCCAAGAAACTGTCACAAGAGCTGCACTTTGTTTTTCTCAGTAAGAGATACTGCTGGATTCAAGATTGGAAGCAATTCCAAGTAATCCGTAAAGGTTTTCCGCCATCTATGCCACGAGTCCAGGGAAGGTTTGTCGGTAGAGCACGACCAGAAGACCGGTGGAGTATTTGTCATGGACATGTTGATCTCCGTCGCCAGATATCACAACTGGACTCTAATCGCAAGCACGTATTTCAACTCGTAGCGAATAAGTAAGAAGACGCTTCACTCTGGCGCACAGTGTACTGAACACTTAACGGTTTACATGTAAGCACGGAATGTTAGGGTGTGTCCTTGAGTGCGTGTGTGCGTGCTTATCTACGTGTGTGTGTAGGGCCAATCAGGTTCAGGGTCATAGTGAGCGATCATTGGTTAAACACGTAACAGTAGCTCTTGACAATACACGTGGGGTCCAGCCACTCTTAGTGTAATCCGTATTATCGTATTTGACACGCTCCTTACGTGCCATCGTTTGCGAGTAGCATCTGATTAGCTCCCCATAGGAGCATGTAACAGTGCTAAGCTCGTACAAGTCTGACTGTGTTCTTCGAGCTTCTTCACCTGCAATTCGTCCAGTCCTTATTATTAATACCTCTGCAAGTGGTGCCGGAGGTGTGTTAGAAAAAGATGCCATTTTTTGCAGTTCTCAAAGATTCAGTAAAACTGAGACAGGATATGCGCAGATGCATCGTGAAGCGTTGGCAGTGGATTGGGCTGTGATATGACTGCACAAATATCTGTTTGGTTTGAAGGTCCCGAGGCCAACAAATCAGGAAACCTGGAAATATATCGACAATCAATCTAGCTCGTTGGCGAAATCATCATCATCATCATCATCATCATCATAATCATCATCATCATCATCATCATCAAAGAAGGTATTGCTGTCAGAAGTTATGATCATGAGATAGATCAAAGAAGTTCCAAAGTCATTCCCCATGTTGTGTATCTTTCACGACATGCTTGTTCTCTTGAAGCTGACTCTATAGTCGATTGCTTGCTTGCACTACCACTTCTTGTATATCGTGAAGCTCTTACTAATGAAACGAGGAAGTGCTTTGACTCAATACTATGAGTCTTGAAACGAGGCTGGTCGCCTCTGGTAACAAAAAAAGTTTGTCCAGTTTTACCAATGTCGTTAATTTGTCACTCGGCACGAATAGGGTAGGGACTTCGCTCTGTCGGGTTGGGTAGACCGCCCAGAAGATTGCGGCATTGGTGCTGCGACTGCCTGGATCAGACCAGGTGCGGGAGAATTCTGGATCACCGCGGAGTCATGTTTCAGATGGGTCAGCATTTGATCGTGTTATCCTGCCGGATTGGAGGCCGGAAATGAAAGCCATGCATTTGAACTGCTCTTCTGTGAGGGAGCCAAGTTGGAATCGTTCGCACTCCCGACAGACTATGCCCGCATACGTGAAGAAATCATCGGCATCCCTCTTAGCTAGCTGCAGACATTGGAACTGGATGTTGAACAGCGAGGACTGTTTGCCAAAAATCAGCGACAACGTGCAGACCGTTTCGACAAAGGTAAGGTCGTGGGGGCTCTTTGGTAAGATGAAGTTGGTATACCGTTGGTGCTCGACCGTGTCTAGTTTGCACAGAAGCACCCGGACCTACCACGCGTCATCCTGGCAAACCAGGTAACGATGAATAGGTTCTCGTACCGCTTATACCAAGAATCGAAGGTGAGATGAGCGCCAGGATCTTACAAGAAGTACGAGATACTGTCAAGCGATTGAGTTTCCGGCAGAACCTGACTAAATGGAGGAACTGGAAAGTTTTTCAGTTAAGGCAGATATCAAATTGAGCTGTTGTTAAAACAGCGACTTAAAATCATTGTACGCAATCTCCATGTTTCGAAGTAACCCGTCGCCACTTTGACATAGTTGCCACTTGGTCACGCCACGCTCTGACGATCTGGTATCAAGTCTCCTAGTCTGCAGAACAAATTTGCCTTGAAAATATTTTACGCACGAAAAAGTAAACAACAAAATTCGTAGTTGTACGATCCGTGAGACTTGGGCGCAACATGGTTACTATGCGCGAGTTGAATGGGCTCCTAGACCGAACGCATTTTCATACGCGGCTAGCCAAACCCGGTAGAACAAAAATGGGCAGGCCTTTCGCGTAGGCCCTATTACCGAGCAGGGACAAGGCGACTACAGCGCAGTCCAGTGTTTCTTTTATTCCTCGATGGTGACAATGGTTTGCGTAAACAAATCCTAGAAGCAAGTGAATTGGCACTATGCAAATATGTCAGCGGAACATGTTGAAAAGTGAATGTTGGTAGATGCGGAGGCTGGACTGGAAAACTGAATGTTTCCGAGGTAAAAAAAAGGGCTGAGTGTTTTATGATTGCGGAGGTTGGCCGGAAACAGGAATGGTTTATGAGGTACAAAGGCCAATTGAAACGTGAATGTCTCACGAATTGGAAGGCTGACCGAAACATGTGAACTTGTCTAAATCCGGTTTCATTGCCTTCCGTGGTCTAACCATATGACCATTCTAGGGACGTTGAGTCCCCATAACAACTATAAGCCTTGAAGCGAGGCTGGTCGCCTCAGTTAGCACGAAAGTTTGAGTTTACCATCGTCATTATGAATTACTACTCGGCATGGTTTAGTGTATCAATGATCTTACTGTAATTCCTCTGCTTTTGCAGGCCGCAGTCGTGCCCGATCTTTATTATGCACATTGAGATGTATTCTGTGGCACAATGTCTGTGTTGTTGGCCTGAGATTGATGTTGATATTCGACAGAATGCTTGAAGGCTGCCGATAGAATGTAAAAAGTCAGCCATCTGAATGGGCGACCGGGCCAATGAAGTGTGAATCCTGACAGGGATTACATCGGTCACTTACTCCCAAAGTACTATACGCTGGTAATAACTGACTGTTATTCGGAGAAATGAAATGTCAGTTTTACCGTTCGGCCCCAAAAAGTGTTTAATCGTGAAGGTGTCTTTGGTTGTTAAAAGTGATAAGGAAACACACTTCACTACATCGTGTGCTGTCGATTGGTTACGCAGACTTGGATGTCGCCATATGTGCACAGCCCCAGGCATCTTTGCTCCAACGGGTTGGCTGAGTACCTTGTTGCTACTTCGAAAGGTGCAATTACTTCGTGCTCCAACATCATTTGAATACTGGATGGAGGCAGCAAGGAGATGACACTGCTTAGATGGATCTAAAAACCCTCAGATACAATGATCAGTAACGTTGGGGAGCATTCGCCACATTTCATGTCGGCAAAGTGATTGTCCAGGATGTCCATAAATTCTGACACCGACTTTACCCCCACTACGTGCGGCGGCAGGTTGTTCCATATACTCATTACCAGTTCAAAGCAGAGTTGATGGACGACCTGCATCAAAACCGGTACTAAAAGCTTGTACTTACGTCCTTGTGTGCTCGTACAGAGCAGCGGCCTCAACATGGGGTATTCAACAAGATCTTGGTGCGTCATGATGAGGTCAACCCGCAATCGACGAGAGGATGGCGTAGCCTCTTGCTGTACGCCGCGCGACTACCACCAGTCGCCCGTGGGTTGAGTATACCGCGAGGACGCCCAACCCTATGTGGATTCGAACCGATGACCTTAGCATCGCAAGCCAGGCGTGCAGACCACGGCCACCGGTAGACGTAGCCAGTTCCACAGGTTTTCGCACGGCACACCTCGTAAGGTGGGAATGAGCCCGGTGTACACACGCTTTACCCGCTCAATCCCTTGTACTTCGAGTGGGTTGTATGTTTGAAACGAAGAGACGAGTGGCAATATTTACGGACCAAGTGCAGAAGCTGCACTTGAGCGCTCAAACCATACGAAGTCCGTTTTGATAAAGCCTACTCGCATTCGACCCAATGACAGCTCCTTGCTTCAGTATTGCAACTGTGTTCATTCAACCACTGGGGGGACGACCGCCAATATGAAAATCCCGACCATTTCGTTCGAGGATACTAGGATTGCGCACTGCCGAACTAGTTCAAGGGTAACGATTTCCGACCCAGTTCTGAAACTGTTTTGAGTAATTTCAGCAGAAGTATGGTGCGGACAGTGGGTTTGTATGATTTCTGTTCACGACCGTTATGTGCAGTGTACCGGAAAACCCACTGTTTCAGTATTTTGCAACATCGGATGTTACGGTTGTTTAAACCTACAAAACATCCACTTGTTTTACTGACGGCACATCCGTTGACAAAAAAGCGTTTTGGTGATTACCTTGCTGCATCGTTTCGCGCTCTGGTTGATTCGCTTCCTATTGCTGTAGCTTGCACAATATACGTTGGGTTCAGTCGCCTTCGACTTCTATACCGTCCAGTATTTGACACGCCTCACGTGTCATTGCTTACCGACTAGTATCCCAGGCTCCATGCTACAGCCAAATACGAAAGTTTTAGATCCGGTGATACAGTGCCTTAACATTAGAAAGATCGTTCCGCAGCTAAACAACAAGAACGCCCGAGATCAGTCAAAATGACCGCATCGAAGAGATATTTTCCGTCCACTTTTGCCAGAATTCGACAATTGAATTTGGACTTAACGAGTTTGTTGGTCATGTACTGAAGAAAATGATAATGGGTTTTGGTGGGGAACAATAGTTGAATGACGGTGAGGTTCTTCGCTGGTACGTAGCACTGCTGCAAAAGGTGAATAAATGCATTCCAGAATTCAGATATCCAAGCAAACGTGTCAGTCTGCAGTCTTTCAGCTCAGGTAATTCGCATATCAAAACGAAGGAACTACATTATTTAGTTGGATTTGCTCTTTCCCATTGCTTCCGCGAAAACAGGCAATCCGTATTTATCACACCACAGCATATTCAATGATATATTCTTCAATCAAATAAAGTCACCTAAGTGGTCACCATGCGCACGATGAGAGCCGCTTGGATAATGAGGAGAGACTTCTCACGTTGTGTGAAGACAATCGCTTATTTCTGTCGAGCACCAACTTTCGGCATTCAAAGAGACGTTCCGCTACTTGGCGACCCCCCTTCTGCATCCCATTCTTGGTCTCAGATCGATCATATTGCAGCAGCAAAAAATACTGAAAAACAATCTGGTCCATATTTGTTGACACAGACCATGCTCTTGTTTGTGCGAACAACTGCATGAGTTTCGGAAGGTCTCCAAAAACGAAGCACTCTAAGATGGACACAAATAAACTATTTACTCTCTCGATTCAGCAGAGTTACCAGGCTTCCTTGGCAAATGCACTCAGCTGTGGGCATCCATAAGATATTGATGAAGACTAGACGTTCGTACTTGGCACCATAATATCTTCCGGGCAGTTATTATGTGGTCTCACTCGGCACTCTACAAAAGCCTCGATCTCCACGCGCTCCCCGGATCCATTTGATCGCCGCAGGAATATCCTTGTGGAGCCCAACCATAATGAAGTGCGCGGTTCTGTCAGTCGGTAGCTCAATCAAAGCCTGCGTAATGATTGTGAAGCCTGGTGGTCTCAGCGCGCTTCGGAATTGAAGGCTGCTGCCCTGTCTGGCAGTACTCGCAAGCTCTTTCGAAACATTCGATCCATTGGCCAAAAGAAGAATGGTGTCAGTGAGACAATTTGCGAAGCGGTTGGTTCGCCGATTGCCAACTTATAGAGACGTTTGGGTCGATGGGCCGACCATTTTCATTCGCAGTTCAATTGGCCCTTACCGTCCACTTTGATTTCCGGCGAACCAAGCTGCCCACCCTGGGTCAATGCACTTGGTCCGCCCAGTGAAGCGAAAGTTTGTCTTGCGATTCGATATCTGAGACGATTAAATGGTACCGACTCAGACGAACCTCCTCCAGAGCTCTTCAAGTATGGAGACGTAGTTATCATCAGTCAGTTAATCTACTTGTTCTCCGAAATTTCGCATGAAGAAAAGCTTACTTCTTCCTGGGTCAAGTCAGCTGTTTTTTTCCCGATCTATAAGACGGGTGCTCGCAATGCGTGCACCAAACACCGAGGGATTAGTCTCATTTCCGTTGCTTCCAAGCTATTGGCATCCATACTACTTTGTAGACTTCCCACTTTCGTGAATCGCAGTATCGGAAAGAACAAGCTGGCTTTCCTCCTGGCCGTAGGTGCGTTGATCAAATATTCACGCTCCGCCAAATCCTCGAACACCGCCACCTCTACCAAATGCATACCATAGTTGCATTCTTGGACATCCGTGCTGCCTTCGATGCGGTTGATCGACCTGCGCTGTGGCGTTGTTTGCGAAGAAACGGCGTCCCAGAAAAGTAGACAACCATCTTGCGCGCACTCTGTCTCCACATATCCGGCAGAGTGAAGGTGTGTGGCAAGCTTTTGTCATCATTTGCTGTCAGTAGCGGTGTACGACAAGGCTGTCCTTTGTCCCCTTTCCTCTTCAATTTTGCGATTGAAGATGTCCTGTTAAGAGCTTTGGAAAGTTAACATTTTGGACTGCAACTAATGAAGGGTAAGCGGGCGACTAACTTAGATTATGCCTATGACATCGCCTTACTTGTTGACGACTCACAGAGCATGCAAACCATCCTAGACCATTTGGCGATTGGGGCATTAAAGTTCGGTCTGTGCTTTGCCCCATCGAGGTGTGAAGTTCTGCTCTAGGATTGGTATTCGTCCGTTCCCGTGCTCACTCTTGAAGGTACATAGCTTAAGCACGTTGATAGCTTTGTTGAATTGTGCAGCTGCGTGTCTGCTGGTGACTTTATTGAGAAGGACGTTTCTCTCCGCATCACTAAAGCTCGGTCAGCATTCGTTAACCTGAAGTACTTCTGACATCGTCGGGATGTCTCCCTGTTGGTAAACGGTCGCGTGTACGGTGCCACCGTTCGGGCGGTGTTGCTATGTGGAAGTAAATTGTGGCCAGTTCGCGTGGATGATATGTGCCGGCTCTCGACTTTTGAAGAATTCCTCGTGTGTGATAGAAACAACACATCTACAACAGTGATGTCAGATGTCGTGTCTTAAGGAATGCGAGTACTCCCTTCAACAAGATGGTTTTATTGGGAGAGTTAAGATGGCTCAGTCACGTTCTGCGTATGTCAGCTGAGCGTATGCCCTATCGCACTCTGTTTTCTCGTACAGTAGACAATTGGAAGAGACCACGCGGAGGTCCACCATCCACCTGGCATCAGCATATGAAATCGTTGACTTCAGATGTTGCTGCCGTTGGATCCACACGTCTGTATAGTTGGAAACCAAAGGATGAAGAGTGCTGATGGTTGGAGGCAATGCAGGATATGGCGAGTAGTCGAACCCAGTGGAAGAATTGGGTACATAATTGCTTAGATTTGGATGCTTAATGCTTAACGATTGAAACCAAAAAATAATAATAATTAACGTGTGTGAAATAACAAAAAAGGTACCGTTTTTCTTTAATGCGGCACAGGAGCTAAAGTATGTTGCGCTCCTTCAGTCAATGTGCCATGATGATGATTCGGTGTTAAACCTGTCCTCTTTCTGTGATTTCCATGGTTTTGTTTGGCTCTATGTCTATTTGATAGACTGCTGCCAAAGTATCATTATTATTATTACTATTATTATTGGTTGAAATGCTAAAACTGAAAATACAATGGTCTATAAATGTAGCATCACCAACACGCGAAATGTTACCATAGTAAAGGAAATCAGAGCCTTTTGATGAAATACGAATATGAAGTTGTCAAGACGTGTAGAGGCACAGCACACTGCCGCCAACAGAATCTCCCATTGAGCAGCATGAGGGAATACGAACACTGAAGACTAAATACGATAAAGGGTTAACACCTGGAATGACAAGACGTTGTCTACGATATCAAACGCAGAAAGGAAAAAACCGTCGAATTTCTGTGGATGATACGTGCGGTATAACATTTCGAGATGGAACATTGTAGTCCAACTCAACCCAGTGAACACTGGCGAAACCTTATCGACGGATGAAAAGTGGCTAGCTATGTTCGAACGCCGCTACCTTCGCAGCTTAGCTCATATCTAGTGGGAGCACCGCGTGTGCCGTGAGCGTGTTTGGGGTCGCGTATTTAGTGCAGGAAGAGCCAGTAATCCACTCAGCACCGTCATATCATACACCAGGCTTCGATGGCTGGGCCATATGTTGCGCATGCCAGTCCACCGACTCCCGCGAAGTGCGTTGTTTGTGTGCCGCGAGTATGGATGGAAGAAGAGAGGAGGCCAAGCAATAACTTGGTCAAGAAGAATGAAGTCCCACTATTTCGGAAGTGCGACAGTTAGAAATAACAAATGGCGATGGAGAGAACAGAAAATAATTTGCTGCTAATCAATTCCAAGAGCTCCTTCTGCGGCAGCAATCTCTAATAGAGGCTAAAATGAAAAGGTTCGAAAATTGGACGCAATGTCCAAGTCTGTAGTCCACAGGAGCAGCGGCGCAGGATATTTTCCTTGATCTTACAAATTCCTTCACCGAATTTCATTATAATGCTGATACCGAATACACTTCTGATGCGTGCTTCAAACGTTAGGAAAGCATGCTTCGGAAAGATTTCAGTTGTTAGGATGATTCAAGGAAAGTGTGACTTCTGCTCTGCAAGCTCGGTACCAGTTCAAGATTCGTCGACCACATCCAGTCCAAAGGGCCGAAGAACATCACCTTCAAGGAAGCATCGGTACTACTCAAATAGTTGGTGAAGCAGTGTCGTTGTTTAGTTTTCGCTACCAATGACTGAAAAATATCAAACGGAAAACGGACGATTTTGATGCTCTATCAGACATGAATAACCGAGAAAGTTAGCATTTCGAGCTAGGTTCTGTAAAGGACGAGCAGTTTAAGTGTCTCATTTTCGTCAGTGCACTAAAGTCTCTCCAGTGATGCCTAGAACCGGACGCAGCTTCTAGCCAAACTGGACTAGGATCCCGATCTGACACTTAAGGTCCTCGTGAGCGAATGCAATCGTTTGCCCACTCCGAAACACGACACTGCCATGATGGAACAAAATCGCCTTGCACCACCCGATACCGTGCACTCCGTAAAATTGCCAGGAATGCCAGCACAAGAAAATAATTCAAGAGAGCTCCGAACAAACATACCACAGCATGCTGGCGATGCGGCGAATGGCATTTTGCAACTGCTTCATCATTCAGACGTCTTTTCTGTGAAATGTGTCATAAGCAGGAATCCTGCAGTCAGGTCGGGTAAAAAATGTGTATAAAAATCTTACCGAAAGAGAAATTTTGGAAAGGGTGGCGTATAGTCTCTATCAATAGTTGCCGCATTCCAAAATGAGTTTAAAATGCGACGAGGATTTATAGTCGTGTTGCCCAATCTGATCCTAACGAAACTGCAACTCGACAAGGCCTCTGACATAAAGATTAGCTACAGTAACGCATGAAGTCCCATAAGGAGGCCAAGCCTCGAAAAGTTGATCACAATGCATTTGGTGTATTGCAAAAACTGGTTGGCGAAGGTCAACGCGAGATTGCATTCAAAGGTGTGGAAGAGTAAGGAACGTGCTACATTTGAGACCGACCGAATTTAAATCCTCTTGGTCTTGACTGGATTGAAAAGTAGTAAGTCCTTGACGTTTCTTTGAATCAGATCTGCAACCGAGTCCGATCAAGTCTAGACACAGTATCGCACAATTGACACATCCTCTGAAGCGAAAAGTTGCCGATTTTTCAGAACGGCAACGCTCAGTTAGCGACCAGCAGTCAAACCAGTTTTTATATACGCATGTATGTAAACTCAGACAGGAGAGCCCATGGTGCGCTGAGGCCGGTGGTGGCTAGACCGCAGCAGATGGTCCACCAAAAGCTGTGATACGAGCTCATGTCCTGAACACCTCCTCGTGGCGACCGCTGGATGGGAGTTGGGTTACGTCATTCTCTCTGCAGCGGTACGTTCGACCTTACTGTACGGTTGCGAAACCTGGCCCATAAAGGTCGGCGGAGCCTTCGCAGTTTGGCTCACATATGGTGGGAACACCGCGTGAGTAACGAGCGTGTTCCACGCATTGTTTACGGCCCAGGAAAAGGATCTGAACCGCTCAGCACCGTCATTTCACGCACCAGGCTCCGATGGCTGGGCCACGTGTTGCGCATACCAGCCCACCGACTCCCTCGACGTGCGTTGTTTGCTCACCGGGGATGTGGGTGGAAGAAGAGGAGAGGTGGCCAAGCGATGATTTGGTCTAGAGGAATGAAGGCCATCACTTCGGAGCTAGCCTCGGTTGGAGGGTCACGGCTCCCTGGTTGGGGTCCAAAAGACGGTGAACACGTTTGGCTGGATACACTTGCTGACATCGCAAGAAACCGACATCAGTCGCGTTACTGCTGTGAGTTTCTTTGTCTCTCCCCATCCCTTTTAGCCTCCCCCTCCATATACGACCTCATTTCCTAGGGTAAAACATAATTTAAAAAATTTTCTTTTTCCTTGGTACCTGGCTGCAAGCTTACCGGAACGATGCCTATCTGTTGCTGGTAGCTCAGCTGGCATGCAACTGTTGTATCTATTTGTCCTTTGTGTATTGTATTATATGTATGTATTTTCTGCTTGGTGAATTCTGTGTGGACCATGCTGAGGCTGATGTTGCATTCTTGATGCTTCTTCACCGCAGTTGGGCTAAACCAACTTACACTTAAACTAGGTCCTTTTAAGTTGGATAAAGTTCATTCCGCTTTATTTAGTTTGTTCTGCCTCCCTGAATAATGTTCTATTAGCTGGCCACGTTGCTTACACTAATTGCGCTTATCTTCGGTAATTTTGTTGCGTTTGTACCATTTTAAGTAACTTGTGGACATTTCTTACTTATCACGGACTTGTTGCTAACCAAATTACTTCACATGATAATTTTGCGAAGAGTTATGCCACCGTATCTGTATGCATTATTGGATTTATTTTATTTCAGCTTGTCGTTTAAAGTGAATGGCTGTTGTTTGATATCCCTGGTATGGTTGCGCTTGATGTGTATGTTGACAAGGTGCCTACCTGTCTATTACCCACTACATCGTTCATACTGGCTCCAGGAGACAGTTGGTCGTTGCTGGAGGGGACGGGGTGCACGGTTCTTGTAGCCGTGCTAGGCTCAAAGAGCGGTTCCATGCACTCAGTGTGGAGCGTGTAGTGCAACAGAAAACATGCTCTTTCAGTATCTTGTAACATTGGATTTTATGGTTGTTTTAACCTTCGAAACATCCATTTGTTTAACTGACTGCACATCCGTTGACACAAACCGCGTTGGTGAGTTCCTCGCTGCACGTTTCTCGCTCTCTCTGATTCGCTTCCTATTCTTGTAGCCTCACAATATACGTTGGGTTCAGTTGCCTCCGACTTCTATACTGTCGTATTTGACACGTATTACGTGTCATTGCTTACCGACTAGTATCCCAGGTTCCGCCCAACGATTGGTGACCCCCTATCAGGAACACGCCGCCCGCCATTTTGCATTTTCATTCTGGTGAGCTCGTTCTAGTGATTTTGTGATTCATTACTCGTGATCATATTGTTTTCTCATCTACCACATTTTTACCTGCTTTTTGCAATGGATTATCTAGAGGATAAGCCATCTCCATGCGCGGCTAACGCCGTTCAGCCTGTCATGGTCAACTCTGTTGCCTTAACCCCTCCCCCGTTTAGGGAGAATGATCCTTTATTATGGTTTTTGCACCTAGAATCCGTATTTTATATTCGTAAGCTTTCTTCTGATTTCGCCATGTATAATCAGTTAATATCTTGCCTTCCTTATAGTATATCCTCGCAGGTGAGAGACATCATACTTTGCCCCCCTCTAGTAATGAAATACGAGACACTTAAACAGGCTATTATTCAGCGAATCACGCCTTCTGACAAGGTCCGTCTGCAGCAACTATTTAGTGATCTGCAGCTAGGAGATCGGATGCCCTCAGCGTTGTTGCGCGAAATGCAACAGCTCATCGGCACGTCCAACATGGACGTAGGGATTCTCCGCGAGCTGTGGATGCAACGCCTTCCTGAAAGCACACAGGCTATCCTTGCAGTAGCAAGTGACTTGTCAATCACGGCAATTGCAGATCTAGCAGACCGCGTCATCGAACGGCACCAACCAGAGACTGAAACCAAAGCACTTAAGCAGCCTTGCGCTGGCGCAACCACAACGACAGGCTCGACTAGCCCTCCGTCGGCAATAGACGCATTATCATTGCAGATAGCGTCGCTACAGCGCCAGATCAAAGAACTCACCTTAAAACGTAAGCACTGCAACCGCTCTGGATCATCGCACCGTCGCACAAAACCTGATGCCTCAGGTTACTGCTTTTACCACTCGCGTTTCGGTACTAAAGCCCGTAAGTGCGTACAGCCGCGTAGCTACTCTGCTATAGATGATCCGCCACGCCGGGCTGTAATGGTCACGAACGTCGGCAAAGCCCGAAGTCCTCTCATCTACATTAGGGATTATGACTCCGATACCCAGTTCTTAGTTGATACCGGGGCGGAAGTCAGCGTCATTCCCCCTATGTCAGGTGAGCCTACCACTTCTCTGTCGACAAGCCTCAGTGCCGCCAATGGCACGCCAATAGCCACCTATGGTCAGCGGTCACTTACCCTGGACCTAGGTCTTCGGCGCACGTTCCGCTGGGTATTCACCGTCGCTGCAGTCCCTTTTGCCATCATCGGCATTGACTTTCTCAGGCATTTCGACCCCTTGGTCGATGCGAAACGCCAGATGATAGTCGACACTGCAACAAAACTCAGCGTACGTGGCAGCACCGCCGATGTGACATCTATATCCCCGGTCTATGCATTTCCCCAGACCTCGTCAGCCTACGCTAATCTCCTTTCTCAGTATCCCAAGCTCGTTCAGCCAATGAACGCAGCTTTGCCCGTGGCAGCTCAAGCCACGCACCATATACGGACGAACGGCCCACCTGTGTCATGCCGTCCACGCCGCCTATCGCCTGAGAAACTAAAGGTAGCTAGGGCGGAGTTTGAGCACATGCTTGAACTTGGAATAATCCGCCCTTCCGACAGTCCTTGGTCCTCGCCCCTGCAGATGGTCCCCAAGAAATCTGGTGACTGGCGCCCTTGCGGTGATTACCGCGCACTCAGTCGCCTAACCGTCCCAGATAGGTATCCCATCCCACACATGCAGGACCTTACCGTATGCCTCACAGGTAAGACGATCTTCAGCAAGATCGACCTGGTTCGCGCCTATCACCAGATACCTGTGGAAGACAATGACATTCCTAAAACAGCCGTCATCACTCCTTTCGGTTTGTTTGAATTTTTAAGAATGCCATTTGGACTGTGCAACGCCGCACAAACGTTCCAACGCTTCATCCACGATGTTACTCGTGGCCTAGACTTCGCATATTCCTACCTCGATGATATCTTAGTAGCCAGTTCATCGGAACAAGAGCATCTCGAGCACCTTCGAACTCTCTTCCAGCGATTGACCCAACACGGTGTCACAGTCAACCCGACTAAGTGCGAACTCGGCAAATCAACGGTAGAATTCCTAGGTCACCTTGTTTCATCGTCTGGTATCGAAGTCCTTCCTGACAAGATCCAGGCAATCAAGGACTTCCCAGCTCCGACTTCGTTCAAGCACCTCCGTCGATTTTGTGGTTTGGTCAACTACTATCGACGCTTCATTCCGCGCTGCGCTCAGCTCATGCAGCCACTGACTGACCTACTCAGAGGAAATGAACGTAAGTTCGCTTTCCCTGACACCGCACAGGCAGCCTTCGCAGAGCTCAAGGATGCTATCTCCAACATAGCCCTCCTCGCTCATTCCGAATCGACTGCGCCCCTTTCTATTACGACTGATGCCTCGGACGTCGCGGTAGGAGCCGTCCTCCAACAACACGTTGGTGGGCAATGGCAACCCCTTGGGTTCTTCTCCAAGCGCCTGCAGCCAGCGGAATCCCGCTACAGCACGTTTGGCAGAGAACTGCTGGCCATTTACCTAGCAATACGTCACTTCCGGCACACACTTGAAGGCCGCGCTTTCACGGTCTACACTGACCACAAGCCCCTTATATTTGCCTTCAACTCTGCTAACGACAAATACTCACCACGGGAAACAAGACACCTAGACTTTGTCACGCAGTTCACTGCTGACATACGTCATGTCTCAGGTGTCGACAATCCCGTCGCCGAAGCTCTCTCACGCGTCAACCTTACTCTGCAGTCTTTGCCTACCGTCGACCTTGCCGCAATGGCATCGGCTCAGGCTCAAGACGAAGACATACAGCGCACTCTGCAGTCCACTTCGCTGCATGTGCAACCTGTTCCTCTCCAAACCACGGAAGGAACCATCCTCTGTGACACGTCCACAGGTTGTTCTAGACCGCTCGTGCCCGTCTCCTTCAGACGCACAGTCTTTGACGCACTGCACCCACTATCACACCCTGGTATCCGTGCATCTTTGAAACTGGTCACCGAACGTTTCGTTTGGCCACGCGTAAACAAAGATGTTCGTACCTGGGCTCGCGCCTGCCTTCAATGCCAGCGCTCTAAAGTACATCGTTACACCCGCAGTCCTCTTGGTTCATTTCCTGCCCCGGACTCTCGGTTCTCGCATGTACACTTACACCTGGTAGGTCCCTTGCCTCCGTCACGCGGATTCGTATACATTCTTACATGTGTCGACCGCTTCACCAGATGGCCAGAAGCTATCGCCGTAACAGACTGCACAGCTGAGACTGTTATCCGGGCCTTCTTGGACCGATGGGTCTCGCACTACGGATGCCCATCCACCATCACAACTGACCGAGGAACGCCTTTCGAATCTTCACAATTCGATACGTTCTGCAACTTCTTAGGTTGTCGCCGCATCCATACCACAGCGTATCACCCAGCAGCCAACGGGTTAGTCGAACGTTTTCATAGACAGCTTAAAGCCTCGCTCTGCGCCTCCTCCGACCCTAGCTGGAGCGAAAACGTTTCGCTCGTACTCTTAGGCATTCGCAGCAGCATCAAAGCCGACTTGCAATGTGCACCAGCAGAGCTGGTTTACGGCACGACGCTAAAGTTTCCAGGAGAATTCGTTTCACCTCCCGCATCGTCGGGTATGCCTCCGCCTAACTTTGCGTTCTGTCACCTCACTAGGCCCGCCCCCGCCCCGTGAACAGACTAGAGATGTGCAAATGCACAGCGGACTCTCTACCTGCACTCACGTCTTCCTCCGCACCGACGCAGTGCGGCGCCCTCTCCAGCCTCACTACACTGGCCCTTTCAGAGTTCTACAACGGACTCCGAAACATTTTACTATAGACCAGAATGGTCATCGAACAACGGTGTCCATCGACCGACTCAAAGTGGCTTTCTTTGACGAGCCACTTACAGCCCATCCTGATGCTCTCCCACAAGCACCCGCACCTGTGGTGACTTCCAGAGCACTGGATAACCCGGATCCCTCCGTACCCCTTGACCCGCAACTTATCCCGCCGCAACCCCAGGCAACCGACCGACGCGGTAGACAGGTCAAACGTCCGGTCCGTTTTTGTAAGCGTTTGCTATTTCCATTAACACGCCTTTTTCGTCTTTAATGGTTATCCTGCGTCTCACCCACAAACGTTTTGCAAAATCGACAAAAAAACCCAAAACATTTTGAAAAACCTAAAAAGCGTATTTGCTTTTCTCATACATGCCATGTTCCCTCTCCGGCATCATGCCACTTCCCCGACCCTTGCCAACTCCCTCTGAGTTCTACCTTCCAGAAAATCAACCGCCGGAACCGCCCAGGCAACCCTCGAGTGAATCGCCAACCGGCTCAACGCAACCCTGGAGTGACTCGCCAGCCGTCCTCACCCAAAGAACAGACAGTCGCCCTCGATCGCAGACACCCACGAACGAATTGGTCCCCAAACGCCGCTTAGGCATTGCCGACGAGGACGCCGGATTGCTTCGTGGGACGAGGACGCCCGCATTCCTTCGTGGGACGAGCACGCATGGATTTCTTCGTGGGAAGAGGACCGTGGACTAAAGTGCAGTGCGGGGAGTGACACCTCCCAAGCGCACCGTCGGGTCTGCAGCAATGGGAAGGTCCTGTCAGCCTTTTTTCTGGACTAGCCAGTTTTTTTTGCAGTCCGACCAGCCCGCCCCGACGGCCCACCGATGATGCACTCTGGTCCACACGATCGTCATAAATAAAACTAACAAAAGCCTGGACAGAGCGAAATCTGCTACACCCCACTTTGGAAGCCATTCTCAAGCAACTGCAAACATTCGCATCCACCCTCACCTTCCGTTCCCCCAACTAACAGCTCCAACGAAGGCTTCCATTCTTCAGCCTTCTAGTGGGAGGCCCTTGTAGTGCAACAGAAAACATGCTCTTTCAGTATCTTGTAACATTGGATTTTATGGTTGTTTTAACCTTCGAAACGTCCATTTGTTTAACTGACTGCACATCCGTTGACACAAACCGCGTTGGTGAGTTCCTCGCTGCACGTTTCTCGCTCTCTCTGATTCGCTTCCTATTCTTGTAGCCTCACAATATACGTTGGGTTCAGTTGCCTCCGACTTCTATACTGTCGTATTTGACACGCCTTACGTGTCATTGCTTACCGACTAGTATCCCAGGTTCCGCCCAACAAGCGGATTACGGTCGAGCCACCGCCTTGTGTGCGCTTGATTCCCAAATACAGCGTGCTTGTGTTTGCCTGTGAAGGAGTGTGGGCCGGCTCCGTTGATGAAACGTGGTTCCCATCCGCATGCCTCCCGGTCTCATTCCTTAGGGTTTACACTGGATATGGGGTATGTGGTTGGAGCTGTGGGTGGTGCAGCGCAAGCCATCCATGGTCCCTCTGTAGGCGCAGGCGTCCTGTGGCTTGCCACAGTGACAGGCAAATCCGAAACCGGATGCCGCCAACCATGAATGTATGTGTGCCCCAAGCTGAGGCTGATGTTGCATTCTTGATGCTTCTTCACCGCAGTTGGGCTAAACCAACTTACACTTAAACTAGGTCTTTTTAAGTTGGATAAAGTTCATTCCGCTTTATTTAGTTTGTTCTGCCTCCCTGAATAATGTTCTATTAGCTGGCCACGTTGCTTACACTAATTGCGCTTATCTTCGGTAATTTTGTTGCGTTTGTACCATTTTAAGTAACTTGTGGACATCGGCTCAGGCTCAAGACGAAGACATACAGCGCACTCTGCAGTCCACTTCGCTGCATGTGCAACCTGTTCCTCTCCAAACCACGGAAGGAACCATCCTCTGTGACACGTCCACAGGTTGTTCTACACCGCTCGTGCCCGTCTCCTTCAGACGCACAGTCTTTGACGCACTGCACCCACTATCACACCCTGGTATCCGTGCATCTTTGAAACTGGTCACCGAACGTTTCGTTTGGCCACGCGTAAACAAAGATGTTCGTACCTGGGCTCGCGCCTGCCTTCAATGCCAGCGCTCTAAAGTACATCGTTACACCCGCAGTCCTCTTGGTTCATTTCCTGCCCCGGACTCTCGGTTCTCGCATGTACACTTACACCTGGTAGGTCCCTTGCCTCCGTCACGCGGATTCGTATACATTCTTACATGTGTCGACCGCTTCACCAGATGGCCAGAAGCTATCGCCGTAACAGACTGCACAGCTGAGACTGTTATCCGGGCCTTCTTGGACCGATGGGTCTCGCACTACGGATGCCCATCCACCATCACAACTGACCGAGGAACGCCTTTCGAATCTTCACAATTCGATACGTTCTGCAACTTCTTAGGTTGTCGCCGCATCCATACCACAGCGTATCACCCAGCAGCCAACGGGTTAGTCGAACGTTTTCATAGACAGCTTAAAGCCTCGCTCTGACCCTAGCTGGAGCGAAAACGTTTCGCTCGTACTCTTAGGCATTCGCAGCAGCATCAAAGCCGACTTGCAATGTGCACCAGCAGAGCTGGTTTACGGCACGACGCTAAAGTTTCCAGGAGAATTCGTTTCACCTCCCGCATCGTCGGGTATGCCTCCGCCTAACTTTGCGTTCACTAGGCCCGACCCCGCCCCGTGAACAGACTAGAGATGTGCAAATGCACAGCGGACTCTCTACCTGCACTCACGTCTTCCTCCGCACCGACGCAGTGCGGCGCCCTCTCCAGCCTCCCTACACTGGCCCTTTCAGAGTTCTACAACGGACTCCGAAACATTTTACTATAGACCAGAATGGTCATCGAACAACGGTGTCCATCGACCGACTCAAAGTGGCTTTCTTTGACGAGCCACTTACAGCCCATCCTGATGCTCTCCCACAAGCACCCGCACCTGTGGTGACTTCCCGAGCACTGGATAACCCGGATCCCTCCGTACCCCTTGACCCGCAACTTATCCCGCCGCAACCCCAGGCAACCGACCGACGCGGTAGACAGGTCAAACGTCCGGTCCGTTTTTGTGAGCGTTTGCTATTTCCATTAACACGCCTTTTTCGTCTTTAATGGTTATCCTGCGTCTCACCCACAAACGTTTTGCAAAATCGACAAAAAAAACCCAAAACATTTTGAAAAACCTAAAAAGCGTATTTGCTTTTATCATACATGCCATGTTCCCTCTCCGGCGTCATGCCACTTCCCCGACCCTTGCCAACTCCCTCTGAGTTCTACCTTCCAGAAAATCAACCGCCGGAACCGCCCAGGCAACCCTCGAGTGAATCGCCAACCGGCTCAACGCAACCCTGGAGTGACTCGCCAGCCGTCCTCACCCAAAGAACAGACAGTCGCCCTCAATCGCAGACACCCACGAACGAATTGGTCCCCAAACGCCGCTTAGGCATTGCCGACGAGGACGCCGGATTGCTTCGTGGGACGAGGACGCCCGCATTCCTTCGTGGGACGAGCACGCATGGATTTCTTCGTGGAACGAGGACCGTGGACTAAAGTGCGGTGGGGGGAGTGACACCTCCCAAGCGCACCGTCGGGTCTGCAGCAATGGGAAGGTCCTGTCGGCCTTTTTGCTGGACTAGCCAGTTTTTTTGCAGTCCGACCAGCCCGCCCCGACGGCCCACCGATGATGCACTCTGGTCCACACGATCGTCATAAATAAAACTAACAAAAGCCTGGACCCAGCGAAATCTGCTACACCCCACTTTGGAAGCCATTCTCAAGCAACTGCAAACATTCGCATCCACCCTCACCTTCCGTTCCCCCAACTAACAGCTCCATCGAAGGCTTCCATTCTTCAGCCTTCTAGTGGGAGGCCCTTGTAGTGCAACAGAAAACATGCTCTTTCAGTATCTTGTAACATTGGATTTTATGGTTGTTTTAACCTTCGAAACGTCCATTTGTTTAACTGACTGCACATCCGTTGACACAAACCGCGTTGGTGAGTTCCTCGCTGCACGTTTCTCGCTCTCTCTGATTCGCTTCCTATTCTTGTAGCCTCACAATATACGTTGGGTTCAGTTGCCTCCGACTTCTATACTGTCGTATTTGACACGCCTTACGTGTCATTGCTTACCGACTAGTATCCCAGGTTCCGCCCAACAAGCGGATTACGGTCCAGCCACCGCCTTGTGTGCGCTTGATTCCCCAAATACAGCGTGCTTGTGTTTGCCTGTGAAGGAGTGTGGGCCGGCTCCGTTGATGAAACGTGGTTCCCATCCGCATGCCTCCCGGTCTCATTCCTTCGGGTTTACACTGGATATGGGGTATGTGGTTGGAGCTGTGGGTGGTGCAGCGCAAGCCATCCATGGTCCCTCTGTAGGCGCAGGCGTCCTGTGGCTTGCCACAGTGACAGGCAAATCCGAAACCGGATGCCGCCAACCATGAATGTATGTGTGCCCCATGCTGAGGCTGATGTTGCATTCTTGATGCTTCTTCACCGCAGTTGGGCTAAACCAACTTACACTTAAACTAGGTCTTTTTAAGCTGGATAAAGTTCATTCCGCTTTATTTAGTTTGTTCTGCCTCCCTGAATAATGTTCTATTAACTGGCCACGTTGCTTACACTAATTGCGCTTATCTTCGGTAATTTTGTTGCGTTTGTACCATTTTAAGTAACTTGTGGACATTTCTTACTTATCACGGACTTGTTGCTAACCAAATTACTTCACATGATAATTTTGCGAAGAGTTATGCCACCGTATCTGTATGCATTATTGGATTTATTTTATTTCAGCTTGTCGTTTAAAGTGAATGGCTGTTGTTTGATATCCCTGGTATGGTTGCGCTTGATGTGTATGTTGACAAGGTGCCTACCTGTCTATTACCCACTACATCGTTCATACTGGCTCCAGGAGACAGTTGGTCGTTGCTGGAGGGGACGGGGTGCACGGTTCTTGTGGCCGTGCTAGGCTCAAAGAGCGGTTCCATGCACTCAGTGTGGAGCGGACTACGGTCCAGCCACCGCCTTGTGTGCGCTTGATTCCCCAAATACAGCGTGCTTGTGTTTGCCTGTGAAGGAGTGTGGGCCGGCTCCGTTGATGAAACGTGGTTCCCATCCGCATGCCTCCCGGTCTTATTCCTTCGGGTTTACACTGGATATGGGGTATGTGGTTGGAGCTGTGGGTGGTGCAGCGCAAGCCATCCATGGTCCCTCTGTAGGCGCAGGCGTCCTGTGTCTTGCCACAGTGACAGGCAAATCCGCAACCGGATGCCGCCAACCATGTATTTTCTGCATGTATTGCGGCACAATAGCGGAAGTGTTTTCCCACCTCTAGCTGATGTGTATAATGATGATGATTCTCTCTGCGAAGATCCAGGACGCCAATCCGCATGAGTCAGTGAACTGAACATGTGCTAGACCCGGTGCCTTTTGGATGCAAATTTAATCGAATGCTTCGGATGAGGACCCAAGTCACTCTCATGTCAAATGTTGGCGCCCTGCCAGTATCCTAGTCCATCATCCGCAGAGGTTAGGAAGTGGTCGATGGCCCACTTCCCGTAAAACATATTCATGGGAGACAACAGGTCTACATGGTATAAGCTCACAGCTCGATTGAAGTGGAGCGCGAGCACCACGGATTGTCGCTGACGGTGGGA
The DNA here is from genome assembly GCA_944474145.2 of Dicrocoelium dendriticum. NCBI lineage: Eukaryota > Metazoa > Platyhelminthes > Trematoda > Plagiorchiida > Dicrocoeliidae > Dicrocoelium > Dicrocoelium dendriticum. The sequence goes on along the minus strand of OX104063.1, from coordinate 116,191,075 downwards.
GAGCGCCACCGGGTGCTCAATGATTTGCTACTGCCCACCTCAAGTCAAAAAGCCCCTTGTCAAATTAGTGCAAACCCGCCAAAACCCTCCTGCGTCTGGTCGTGGGTGCAAGTGCGTATCCTACTACGGTCGAAAAGCACATGAATCGTTCCAGTACATCAAAGGCTGTGTGTGACGGCCGTAAGCAGATCCTAATCTGTGCAATCACATTCACGAGCTGGACCACCTCAAGACTGCCTTATGGGTCAGGCTATTGAGCCAAAGGATCCGGGCGGAGTCCCTCAAGCAAACCTCCGAAGCACAACGACCACCTCGCGGGCGATTGCCCACCAATGCAATTGTGTGCCTGCGCGCTAAGCACTCAACAACGGGTGCTGGAACGTGCGCGCACTACAAGACCGGAACTCCAGAGAGCGCGCCGAGCGACGCATTGCACTCGTAGCGATAGAACTGGCGCGTCACAACATCGATTTTGCGGCGCTCAGTGAGACTAGGCTCGCTGAGCAAACTATGTTACATGAGGCAGGTGCTGGCTACATATTCTACTTCGTAGGCAACGCCGCCTCAGCACCACGTGATCATGGGGTCGGATTTGCAATATCCGATCGCCTCCATGGCCAGCTGGGGAGTGAACCAACTGGCTTCAGCGCGCGAATGATGACTGCTCGCTTACGACTCAGAAAAGGTAAGTATGCCACTTTTATAAGCAGGTACGGTTCGACCATGTGTTATTCTGATAACACGCGTGATCAATTCAACACTCAGATATCCTCCACGATAAAGTCTGCATCGAGGAGCGATCGACTATTTCTGTTGGGTGATTTCAACGAGCACGTTGGGCGTGATGCATCGGTGTGGACAAATGTTATCGGTTCGCATGGCATTGGTTCAGCGAATGCGGTGATAGGCTGCTCTCACTGTAGGCCATTCACGGCCTGTCGATCACGAACACGGTTTGCACTGAGTGCCAGTGATATAGCAACTTGGAAGCGCACACGGAGTAGTCACTCTCACAAGCTCGACTACGTCATCGTATGTCAGCATGATATGCGTGAAGTGCGCATAACACATGTACTGCGAGGAGCTGAGTTTAACACTGATCACAAATTGGTGCGCACCAAACTGTACATATATTTCCGCAGATCTATATATTGCACTCCCGCCGTGAATCGGCGTAAATTTAACATTCTCTCACTCGGTACTGAGGTGAGACGAATTGAGCTGGAAAGGTCGATGGCTACACGCCTGTGCGAGATGGACTGCATAGTCAAAGTGGGAGACATGTGGCACCACATTCGCGACCAGGTGACAGCTGCTGCCGAGAAAACCATCGGGCGCGCAAACTCTAAGCGGTACTCTTGGTTTGATGAGAATAATGCGACGATTGGTGCATTGGTTTCGGGGAAAAATGCAGCATTTGCTGCACATGTGACAGACCCCAGTGACTTGGGGAAGAGTCAGTTTCGCAAACTTCGACGGCGACTGACCCGAGAACTCCGTTGCATTTAAAATGCATTGTGGACGGAGAAGGCGAAGCAGATGGAATGCTACGCCGAACGCTGCCAACACAAGGAATTCATTGACTACTTGAAGGTGGTGTATGGACCGAGATTGGAGCCGCTGAGGACACTGACCGATGCTAGTTCAGGCGCTACCTGCACACAGACTGTAGACGAAATGCATATCTGGCAAAAACACTTGCACTGTTTCTTGAACAACCGTTCAGAGCGCTGTCGCACACCGCTATTGACAGCGAATTGCGAGGAAAGCTTGCCATAGACCCTCACTCTGCCAGACGTATGAAAGGAAAGTGCTTGTATGATGGCGGTAGATTTCTCTGGCACCCCGTTTTTAGCAATCAACGCCACAAAGCAGGTCGATTAACGGAGTAGAAAGCGGCACGTAGGTCTAGGAATGCAACAATAGTGGACCTATGATAAATGTGGCGATGTTCGAGGAGTTGGCAGAGCGAAAATATTTGATCCACGCATCCGCGGCCAGGACGGAAACCAGCTTGTTCTTCACGGTAGTACGATTAACGTACTGGGGATAGCCTGCGAAGCAGTATGGATGCCAATAGCCTAGAGGCAACCGAAATAAGACTAATCCCGCGATGATTTGCACATGAAATGCGAGCGCCTTTCTTGAAAATCGGGACAATAACTGATTCGCCCCAAGAGGAAGGCACTTTCTCCTTATGCCAAATTTTTGCAACTGAGTGCGAATGCCAGTGGAGACTGATAGCTCGCCTGGACAGAGGAATCAGTTAATCTGTTTACATCAATCTTGCAGTGCTTCGTGTTTCGGGATCCTCCAAAACACATACAGATTTTCGCGCAGACCAGAGCAGATCTGAGTCAAGGAAGATGAACAAAAAGGACCTGCAGTACAATACGCTGCCGCGCCATCTTAAGCTAATTGCAATGTAATCAATTTGAGACCACGGCTGTGTTGAAGAAAGGGGACGCCATTTTGCGGAAAGATTCTTCGTACACTTGAAATTAGTGCTCGAAAGAAACAGACGGTTGTCTTCGCACAATGTGAGAAGTCTCTCTCCATTATCAGAGCGGTTCTCATCGAGCGCGTAGTGACCACCAAGGTGGCGTTCGTATGGTAACAGGCGGCCAACCCGTGCATTAAAATCCCTAGCAAGGATAACGACATTCGACTTTTTAGCATTAGTCAAGAGCTGTTGTAGATCCCCGTAGAATGCGTCCTTGATCGAGTCGTCACTGCAGTCAGTTGGAGCGTACACGGAGACCAAAAACAAGTTGTATCTCTCTTCGCGCTGCCTGTTGATTCTATATGAACCCCGAAGCCGAACTGCACATAGTCGGCTGTTAATCGGGAACCAGTATAGTAGTGTCGCCTCGGCATTGCCACTTAGTGCTATACCTACACCAGGCAAACGCGCTGAGGCTACTTCTGGATCTCCAGAAAAACGCAAGTGACATCTGACTTCGTGGTCAATGGGGGATGTCAATGTAAGCACAGTGCTAGGATCTTGCAATCGGGTTTCTGAAAGCAGCAGACATCAATGTCCAGGGAATCTAGGGTGCGCGCTAGACCGGTTTGCTATGTATTTAGCATGAGTGTCCGAAGGTTGAAGCACGCCAGACGGAACGAGGATCGGGGACGAAGGAGAGCCATAGGTTGAACTCCTTGGTCTGCGGCGCAAACGAAAGCGCAGCCACATTTATGAACACATGAATCGGGTTTGATGAAGTCGCCTGAATGTGAGAAGCAGAAACGGTAGCTGATGAGCACGTTGTAGTACAGTCCATGGTTTGTGATAGGGTGTGATACTACCCGGTTGCCCAAGACGAAGTAAAGAGTTGGCTTAGGGGAGTCCCCCCCCCCCGAGCCTTTGGCTAAATAACCTACCCGCATGGCAGCGGGGCGAATTCAGGGAATCGGCCCATTGGAACTCGCTGACTGACTGATCAGTTCATGTGTCTTTCGTTTGGTTGATCACCGAACAGGGGCCTAATACTTTCCATGAAATCAGCACGATTGCTGGACTACAATGCCCCATCAAGGTGGAACCCCGTCGCCGAATACTTCGCTGGAAGAGGGTACATCCGAAACGCCCAGCTAGCACCACAAGGAGGTAGTTCGGTAAGCCAGTTAAACCAGTCTTTAAGGCTAAAAGACCGGTACCGTATGTAGCCATGCCAACTGCTGATCAATAACTCGATCGAATAGAACCAGCCGAAGTCATCACACTTGTCAACCACTCCTCATGAGACGCAACCATTATCGGAGTGAAAAAAAGAATGCCAAGGTACGCGCCTATGCTGAGTTCTCGACTGGACTGAAAGCTGAGCTGAAAGACCACCATTACCCGTACCGGAAGAGGTCTTTCCAAAACCGAAAGGTGGTAAATGCTTTGCCAATCTACCTCTCCTTGATGCCTGTCTCTAGGTGGATGTTTCCTAAGATTCAAAATAGTTTCTGACGATCAACAATCACTGTGAGCTAGTCCGGTACAACCGCTTGCGCTTTGGTGTAAAAATGGCGCCAGCCATTTTCCAACAGTTGATGGATACCATGTTAGCGGGAGTTTCTGGAGCCGCTGCATATCTGGACGATATCAGAGTGATGGGTCAAATACCAGAAGGGCTATTTAAACGGCTGGATGAAGTGCTTAGTTGTATAAAGTCATACGGTTTCCAGATCCGTGAGGACAAATACACATTTTTCACGACGATCATCAAATATGTTGGCTTTATCCTTGATAAGTATGGACGTCGACCAGATCCGACAAATGTAGAAGTCATAAGAAAATGACTCCACCAACAGAAATGCAGTCACTGCGTTTCTTTTGTGGGTTCATCAGTCACTACAGCGCATTCTTGCCTGAGATGCACCGCCTGCGTGCCCCGCCCTAAACAAGCTACTAGCCAAAGGCCAAACTGGGAAGTGGACTTCGGAATGCCAGAATACCTTCGAAAGGATCAGGACATTGCTGTCCTTAAACCGGTTTTTGATTCACTTTGATCTATTTAAACATACTGTCCTCGCCATAGATACATCAAGCCATGGAGTCGGTGCAGTAATTTCACATACCGCTCATGCAGCCAGGACACTTATGAAGGCCGATAAAAATTACAGCCAGGAGGTGAAAATGTATTGGTCATAGTGTTTGCTGTGAAGAAATTTCACAAGATGCTGTAGAGTCGCCGCTTCCAGCTTTAGACAAAAAACAAGTCCTTGCTCGATATGTTTGGTTCGAAAATGATAACCCTACCTACAAAACTAACCGGCTACAATGATGGAACCGCAACTTAACGGCGCATGATTTGGAGATCCACTACTAGTCAACAATTTTCTTTGGCCAAGCAGATGCAGTGTCACGCCTAATCGATGTCCAACAGAAAGAACATGAGGACACAATTATTGCCTCGGTCGAGATCGAGCCTAAAGTCAATTTTCTGGTGAGGGACGAATTGCACGATCAACCAGTTACCGCAGAAGTAGTAGGAATCGAAACGCTTCGGGACCCAGTACTCAAAAAGGTCACACAGTTCCACAGAACAAGTTGGCTACGTACATGTTCATCTGCCGAGTTAAAACAATACGATCAGAGAAGACATTCGTTCGATTGTGGACGGCTGCATACTATTTTCGGGGAGAATGATAATCCGCCCTACGAAAGCGCGTCATTCGGCAATTCCATGCTGGACATTCTGGGATCAACCGGATAAAGGCGCCTGCTCGAAGTTATGCGTAATGGCCAAATATGGAAAAACAGCGAGGAGAACTGACGAAACGCTGCCAAAAGTGTGCTAACGCCTCAAAAGTGCCACAATAAGCGGAACTCCATTCATGGTCAAGTTACGAAAGCATGGCGTCGGATCCATGTCGATTTCGCAGGACCAATCAACGGCAGTTCCCTCATCATAGTTGATTCCTACAGCAAATGAACTAATGTTTATCATGGATAGCATAACAATCAATTCTACTGTATCAAGACTGCACCGAGTCTCCAGTAAGTTCGGCTGTCCAGAGACACTGGTAACTGACAACGGCACACAGTTTACCTCAGTGGTTTTCACGGAGTTCTTTAAGCAATGCGCAGCGCAGCACATTTGCTCAGTCGTTTTATCCATAGTCGAACGATCAGGCAGAGAATTGTAGATACTTTCAACCGAGCTCTCCACAAATCAAAAAGGAAAGACATATAGAGGCGACTGATCGGTTCATTTTTCATTTACCGATCAACACCGAATCCACAAGTGCCGGATGTAGTTTCACCAGCATACACTATGAAGAATAGAAAGATCCGCGTGCCCCTTGGTGCCACTCGACCGCGCTCAGAGCTCTCTGTTGGTGAAAAGAACCGCAGAATGGAACAAGATTTGAACCGACGGCATGGAGCAAAGCAACCACCGTTCATGCTGGGACAGACAGTGCTATTACGTGACTATCGGAAATGCCACGCGAAGTGGACGGCCGACACAATAAAAAAACAACAGCGGAAATGTCATTTATGACGTGACCGTGAGATTTCAGATCTGAACTAGCCATGCAAACAAGCTAGGGTCAACGCTGGGTCAGTAAGAGAACCCTTCCGATTTCCCGTTTGACTTGTTGAAGCAGAGCCTCAACTTACAAAAGGAGTTCGTGGACGACTGCTGTCAGTCGAGTAAGGAAACAAGACCACATATCGCAGAACCCGCTCCTCGAGCCCCACAGCCGGGGCGATGGACCGACTGACATAGAACACCGTCCAGAAGACTTCAGATGGCGACAGCCTCTCAACATGGTCTGCAGAGGTTAACCTTCCGATCAACCCTGCTAAGTCGCAATTCATGAGGTTGGGTAAGTGTGAGCACAGCCGAACGTACACAGTGGCTGGTCAACCGCTGTATCCCGCGTCTTTCGTGCGCGACTTCGGTGTGTGACCTAAAGTCCATTGACAACACGAATAGGCTGTACCAAAACAGCCTTCGGATGGTTTGGGCGCTCAGGCGCAGCTTCAGCACTTGGTCCGAAGAGATTGCCACTCGCCTCTTCGTCTCGATAATACGACCAATGCTAGAGTACGGCTCTCCCGCGTATTGTGCCATCACGCTGGGCGAGGTAGAAAAGCTTGAGCGAGTGCAGCATGTAGCCACTGGGCTGATTCCCAACTTACGAGGTATGCCATATGAAGACCGATGTAAGAAACTAGGGCTGTACACCCTAGCATATCGTCGGCTGAGGGTTGACCTAATCATGACGCACCGGATATTACATCTGAGTGATTACCCCATGTTGAGACAACTGCTTCATCTGCGCACACCAAGCAGCACGCGAGGACATCGGTACAAACTTACCGTACCGCAGTTGAAACGGGTCGCTCACCAACTCTGTTTCGAACGTAGAGTGGTGAATACCTGGAACAAACTGCCGCAGCACATAATAGAGGCCAATTCAGTGGCCGAATTAAGAAGCTTCTAGACAAACACTTCGCAGAGGCAAAATATAAAGAGCGAAACGATAATTAATACATTAATGCGCAAGAGCGACAACTGATGCAGCTACACAGAGTATGCTCTACTCGCTGCTTCTAATCAGTATCAGTATCAGGAGGGGTGTCCGGGAGATAAGAATTTCCCGGGAAAGTCATTATTACAGCGACTAGTCGTGTGTTACCAGTTATCGTATCGACTTAAAACTTCCTGAGACGTGCTAAGTTACACACGTGATTGCCAATCTCCTAAAGATTGGCATGATCGACATGGAACTACGAATTTTGACAGCTGACCTTCCTATTCCAGAAGTGGAAGGTCGGTAAGCGGTTTATAAATACAACAAAGGACTGCTTAAGTTGAGCAGTGTCCTTTTGGCTGCGGCTAGCGCGTTACTTTGTCAGTTATTTGCACTGTAATCTTTCCTTCGGTTGAGGTCTTGTGGAGCACCAAAGTCCATTTTTCGAAATCGCGACAAAGTGGGAGAACTATAACACCTTTATTTCGAACTTGGCATCGGTTCGTGTGTGTCCTGACTACTTGACTAGGGTCCGAAGGACGATGACCACATCTGGTTGGACACACCAGTTGACAGGGCAAGGAGTCAACTTCAGTGACGTTCGTGTTGTGTTTGTTTGTACCTCCCCATCCTGCTTACCTGCCTCATTCAACCAGAACCTCTCTCTTGGCCTATGATAGGTTATTAAGTAGTATGTTGTCTGTTTTGTTTGCATTCTATAATGTACAGTATCAACGCTTTTTCCTGTGCCTTATCTTCATGCATTGCAGCACAAGAGTTAAATTGTGTTTCACAACTAGCTAATGTGTGTGATGATGACAGTTAACCTAGGCCAATCAGTAGCCTAGTGGTAACGAGCTTGCCTCAATCTTGCGGCGCGGGCGTCCTTGTGGTACACTCAACTTGTTTGCAACTGGCGGCGGTCGCACGGCAGCAAAGCGCCGTTACGGCGTACAGCTGACACATTATTATTATTTATTATTAGTAAGGTTACTGTATTCGATTGAAGGAAGTCTCAATGAGTCGAACAAACTAGAAAAGTCAATGATCCAAATGAACATGAAATGCTTCTCTGTAGAAAAATAAAGGAATCCTTAATGCACCGAAATCTGAAGATCAATAAGAATGCAAAATTTATCCTCCTGCGTCTTTCTAACTGAAACAATTTGGAATTCACTAGCCGGTCTCTTTCAACTAATGTTCTCCAGATGTATAAATTCCCGACAGCAAAATGAACCACTGCAACCCGATTTTCTGCACCTTGATCATGGTTGACAGTAAAACGGAGGAGGATTATAAAACCCTATAGTTGAAGCTGTTCAAAAAGGATCTACAATAAATCACTGGGATTACACCGCAATTTCAATCAAATGTCACACGACAATTCATGTTGTCAGATATTTAATGTGAGGTGAAAACATGTTTTTCCAACCATGCACCGAGAATACTGGCGTGAAACGTGGTAAATTCGAACCGCGCAACCCGGAGGTAGTATTTTTCACACGTGTTAAGCTCTGGTAGGTTAAAACCAGATACGGAAAAGAGAAGAAAAATAAAAGGCAGTTTGTTATAAGGTATGGTTCATTTGCTATCGAGATTGGACAAAGTGATGATTCCATTACTCAAACTGACGGGCAAATGAGTATTGGGATGATGAACAGCAAAAAACTTTCCAAGTAATAGGTTTAATCACAACTGCCCCAATACTCGCTTACTTTGACCCGTCGCTGCTTCTCAAGCTACAGTGCGACAACAAGCAACATGGGATCGAGGCAGTGTTATTGCAAAATGGAAAACCGTTGGGCTTTCGAAAACCAACTGACACCAGCCGAGTGCCGTTAAGCATAAATGTATAGAGCTGCTCGGCTCGCAGCACTATAGATATGGTGTTTGCGGCTCGTCAGTTGCAAGAGAAGTGCAGAGAACGACACCAGCCATTGTACTCGCTTTTTGTTGATTTCACCAAGGCATTTGATACGGTGAACCGCGACGCATTGTGGCTGGTGTTGGGTAAGTTTGGTTGCCCGAGTAAGTTTGTATGTTTAATTGAATGTCTGCACAGTGGTATGCGAGCGAGGGTGCAGCTGAGTGGAGAGACCTCGGATGACTTTACAGTTGTCTCTGGTGTGAAGCAAGGCTGTGTGTTAGCTCCTGCCCTATTTAATATCTATCTTCATGCAATGTTGTCTTGTGCTTTTGATGCGGCTTGTGCTTACGGTGTTCGTGTGGAGCACCGTATTGATGGTGGGTTGCTGAACATCCGTCGTTTCGGTGCGAGAACTCTAGTCTGTGAGACAACTATCCGCACGTTGCTGTTTGCTGACGACTGTGCGTTGTTTTCACACAGCGCGGATGAGTTGCAGCACATGACTAGTGCTCTGGCTTCGACAGCGGCCAAATTCGGGCTCACCATCAACACAAGCAAAACTGTCTGTCTCTTTCAGCCTTCACCGGAGGTGCAATCTTCAATATTGCCGCAAATCAGCATTGGTGCTGACGTATTGGAAACCACCCCCCGCTTTTGCTATCTTGGGAGTGTGATATCGACTGATCAGCAGCTACACGTTGAGTTGCGTAATCGCGTGTCGAAGGCGGCAGCGGCATTCGGGAAGCTTGAGTACCGAGTGTGGAACAACCATCAGCTTAGCATTGGCACGAAGCTGATGGTGTACAAATCCATGGTACTGTCCGTTCTTCTATACGGCAGTGAAATGTGGACGATGTACCGTCGGGATGTGCGATATCTCGAGCGGTTCCATCAGCAGTGTCTGCGACGAATTTTGCGGATCGGTTGGGGCGCCAGAGTCGCAGACACGGAAGTGTTTCGCCGAAGTGGGATGTATGCAGTGGATGGCATACTTTTACTACGACACCTGAGATGGCTCGGTCATGTGAGCCGTATGGATTCGGCGCGGATACCGAAACAACTTTTATACGGTCAGCTGAGTATTGGGAAGCGGCACGTGGGGAAACCAAAGTTACGTTACCAGGACATGATTAAAGTGAGCCTCACACGTTCTAATCTTGATTGCAGATCATGGGAATCGAAGGCGGTTGATCGGCATGCATGGCGCGATCTGATCACGAAGGCAGTTGCTGAAGTCCGGGAGAAAGCCCTCATGCATGCAGAGAAGAAGCGGCAGTTGCGGAAACGGCAAGCACCGATGAATTGTACTCCATCGACATCGAGCGCATGGTGCTGTAGAACATGCGATCGCGAGTGCCTTAGTCAGGCAGGCCTAGTGAGCCATGAGAGAGGTCATTCGGGACCACTGCCGAAGCGACGACGGGTCCCGCAGTGAACGTAGGCAGCACCGGCGCAGCGTTTGTATGCACGCTGATTTCGATTTACTAACCGCATGCTTGCATGCTAAGTCTCTTTATTTCAGGTGGTGGGTTTTCGGTTCTCTCCTAATGCCATTCTTTCTCATATAAATGTCTAGTGGGCCATGAGCTATGCCATTTGGGGCCACTACAGAAGCGACGACGGGTCTTACAGAGAATTACGGCGAGCCAGCGCAGCGTTTGTAGGCACGCTGAATTCGATTTACTAACCGCGTGCTTGCATGCTAAGTCTCTTTATTTCAGGTGGTGGGTTTACAGTTTGTACCTTTATGCTTTTCTTTCTCATATAAATATCTCCCTGTACTCTATTTCATTAACTTGCACACATCGTCTAAGCCAATTGTATGCGATTACCATAACATTTTTGCGTTCGTGGCATACCGTGAACTATACTTCCCGACGTCGTGCACTTAGCTAGGATTTGTTTGTAAACAACTTATTACGTATGCTATTTAATTAAGGTTTATGTCACCGTTTCCTTATGCATTAATGGAGTTTTTCTCTTTTTCTTTCTCTCTTTCAAGTGCTTGGCTGTTGTTTGATATCCCCGGTGTGGATGCGCTTGATGTGTATGTTGACAAGGTGCCTACCTGTCTATTACCCACTACATCGTTCATACTGGCTCCAGGAGACAGTTGGTCGTTGCTGGAGGGGACGGGGTGCACGGTCCTTGTGGCCGTGTTAGGATCAAAGAGTGGTTCCATGCACTCAGTGTGGAGCGGACTACGGTCCAGCCACCGCCTTGTGTGCGCTTGATTCCCCAAATACAGTGTGCTTGTTTGCCTGTGAAGGAGTGTGGGCCGGCTCCGTTGATGAAACGTGGTTCCCATCCGCATACCTCCCGGTCTTATTCCTTCGGGTTTACACTGGATATGGGGTATGTGGTTGGAGTTGTGGGTGGTGCAGCGCAAGCCATTCATGGTCTCTCTGTAGGCGCAGGCGTCCTGTGGCTGGCCATAGTGACAGGCAAATCCGAAACCGGATGCCGCCAACCATAGAGCTGCTCGATTACTAATGCAGTCACTTTAACGATTGCAGTTTTGGAGTTCCGCCTACACATGTCCGGGAGAGTAAAATCTCCCAGAGAACCTCATTATTTCAATGGGAAAACGAGTTGAACCAATGGTGTAAAAGGGAAACATTGAGACGTATCAGGAATGCTCGCGTCAGAAACGTGCATTTCGACCCCACGCAGGTACCTACCCGCCATTGGCTAAAGGAACTGAACTACCGATTAGGACAGCTAATCTAGATTGCGAAAAGGCAAACATCCCCGGATTGGCTAATAAATGTCCATTTGTTTTGACAGTACTTTTATCCGTTTCGGTAGCTGGTTCTGCAACATGCATCTTGCTACCAAGCGTTGACTTCGGATTTTCGGCTGAGATTCGAAGCTGGCAAGGAACGAGTTCAGCTCAATCGGAATCGCATACCAAGAGGCAGGTCAAAAGCCGCTTCATGTTGTGCCGTGTCGTCTTCAGAGGATTTTCATCCAACTTCATAAATACGGTCTGGAAACGATCTATTAACCTCAAGCTCATATGCAAATTCCGGATGAGCTATAGGGTTCGCATCTGTCAGATGTAGAAGTGGCACAAGAGAACATACACAGGGCTCGCGAGACAGCAACTTGTTGTCACTGAAGTGCGTTGGCAACAACTGCTGCGTTGCAAACAGTAGTTAGTAAAGGTTTAAAACGAACTAGCCTGAGGGATGACCACCAGAGGACAAAAGGAGTTTGCCTACACAACTAACACCGTTCTTTCATTTTCACGATGAACCCGTTGTAGAAGATGGCTTGGTATTCGAAGGAAATCAAGTGGACTCCCAATACTACGCATTTAGGAATCAAGATGATGATCAGAGATCCACACCTGAGGATGAATGAACTAATGAGTTGCACGAGCTAGAGGGTTTATAATGTCTTAAACTGTATGGTCAATCACTTTCGGGACTATGTATCGAACTGCCGAGTCTATCGCGCATATGACGTTTGTCAAAAAAAGGAACCAGTGGTGTATAGAGATATCTCAAAAAGACAAGGACGGGAAGTGGCAATTGACATATTAACACAATGGAAAAGGTATCTGATTACGATGGACTACCTTAGTGGTCAATTTCAAATCATTCTCTTGCTCACAACCAGTGGTCGTACTGTGGTGAACAAGCCGTGCTGTCATTTTGCTCGACAAAGATTAGCAGTCGCACTTGGAATACGGAGCATTTCCCACGAAGTAGGAATCTGATCATTACCGTCCTAGCCATAGTCAATCAAACGGAAAGACGGAGACAGTAGTGAACGATCCAAATCGAACACTGGTCAAAAGTTAGAAGCTGCATGTAGACCCAAATAGTATACGCCTCTGAAACGTAGCAACACCCAGTCTCCAAAAGTCGGAGTGAGCTCCATCCATTCAGCCGCACAATGAGAATCTTGTTGTCTGCTTCCAAAACCCTGTTTCAACCGGAAAAGCAACCGCAGGCAATGCTGCGTTGCCGTCTAAAAACAGGATCATTTGTGAGAAGCGATATTACGGCCTGGATTATGGGTACAAGTGGCGTCTGGAGTCAATAGACAATGAAGTAGTTGTGGAAACTCGAACAAGAAGTGTGAGTTAAGAAGACAAGGTAGGAAATGACATACTGGCGAAATCACATTCATATGAGACGACACTCACCGAATAACATGAAGTAGCGCAGGGGGCAAAACCAACGAAATATCACAGGCGCCGATGAAGAAGACAAAAAGGAAACACCTAGTGGTAGAGCGTACGGATTTACACCACCAACCAACTGGCTGAACTGGGAAAGGGTAGGTTGTGTGAGGTTAGCCACCGTACGTGCCTAGGTGATAGCACATCTGAAGTGCCAACGCAAGCCGCGATATCATCAAGCCTTAGGTTGTGAGAATCGTTGTACATCACGTGACCGGACGGCTACGGCAACCGTGAGACCATCAGCTCTTCAGCGAAACTGCGAACAAGGATTTGCAACTTACTGTCCCGTTAAATGGCAAGCAGTTTTGCGCTAGATAGAATTTTGATCAAAGTCCAATTTGACTTGTCCCGCCTTCAGAGGGCTACCTAACACTTGGCAGCAAAGAAGCGAAAAAAGTAAAAGAACGATTTCAACGTAGCTTCCTAACTATCAAAACCACGACACAAATAGGTCTGTCTATGTGACCGAAGACACTGAAATAAGTGACTCGTTAAAGCAGCAGTAGGTAATATTGAATCAGCGCAGTGACTCCTCCGTTGGCAGCTACTAAGTGGAAGAACGAGAAGATTCACTGTAAGTATATGTAGACAGTACGTATTTACAGACGGGTGTTGCGTTGATCAGCTTTCCGTCTTTGATTTCTTTGGAGCTCTAGAAATAGTGCAAACTAGTCACGGAGCTTACCTGTACTGAGCAGTGACCATAGCGTGGCCACGCTCGAATGGCTCTAAGGTCACTTGTTCACGAGGAGTAAACTGCGATTTACGCAGTGTGTCTACTTCTTTGGCGAAGACGACTTCTGGTGCCGCAACGGAATCTATACAAGAAGCTTTTATAGAGATAACTGCGTGGCCGCCGTTCTTCAGATAGTATTCAGCGTTGACTCCTACTATTCTTGACTGATCGGGTTGTGCGACATCGGCGAAGATACAATCAACCATTCCTGTTGTAAATGAAAAGAAATAAAACACTTACCAACAAGCATCCGGTATTTATGAGGGTGACGGGCATCCTCTATTATCGGTACTATGTTCGTTCGGTGCTTTGCGACATTCAGTAAATCTCGACCAGATCGGTGTGAGAACTCAACAGCGTACACAACTCCGTCAGGACCCACGATGTCTGAAACATGCGAGACAGTGGTTCCACTTGCTGCACCAAGATAGAGGACCCGGGTACCGGGAGCAATGTGAATTCGATCTAGACCATTTACAATTCCGGCAGCAAGTTTGGAGCGAAAAGGGTTCCAAACGCGGTATTCGACTTTTTCCCCTGAATCATCCTCCACACTAATGCGCTTCTCGCCGTAAACTGACTCGCCAACTACAGCATTTCTAGTCACGAGACAGTCCTCTTTTCCTTTGGCCAAGAAAATCCCTTCGTGACGATGTGGCTCAATTATGACACGTTTTCCACCGCGAAATCCTCCTCTGCCACCACGACCACGCGGGGTTCCCCGCCCACCTCTGAATCCGCGGCCAGCTGCATCGCCCCGACCACGGAAACCACCACGGTCGCTGAAACGACCCCCTCTGTTATCCGCAAATCCACCCCTATTGCTCTCACCGCCGAAGCTATTTCGAAATCCACCGCGGCCACGACCCCTCCCACCCCTGAAATCACCACGGCTTTCTTAGGGTGAAAAGATAACATATAAGAGTAACGTACCAGGTTTCATGGCTGAAAGCTAAGATGGAGGAAAAGAGGTGTGTATAAAGTATGCGTCAAATTCGAGACCGGTTTATTCGGTATGCTAAGTGTAAATTAGGTTGGAGCAGACCTGCGGATCTGAAAAACAAAAAAAGAATAGTTCAATGTTGGATTTTGGAGAACCGTTAGCATAACCACGCAGTAAACAGCATGGCGGAGTAGGAAGATGTAGTTAACGCACACAGTGAGAAAAGCGTGATAGGTAGAGGAGTTCGGATTGAAGAGGAACTTGGAAATAAACAGATTGCAGAGGTTTTGAAGAACTAGACAGAAAAGTTTGGATCACGTCACGAAAAATTACTGTCCAGATATCCCGCACAGAGTCCTTGCTATGATAGTTAGATGAATCAGAAATAAGCAACTGAGCGAAGCTTCTTTTGGCTATTCTTGTCATGAATTAAAAACTGTGGGACCAAATTAAGGAACTGGTAGATTAATGAAAACTGGGTCTAGACTGAGTACAGGACTATGGGAAAGAGCCAGCCAGTGGCCGAAAGAACAAGACGTCTGGGTTGTAATCCGGAGCTCGCGGATTCGAGTCTGCGTAGAGGACCGGACGACGCTTGCAGTATTCTTAGCCCACGCGCGACTGGTGGCGGCTGCGTGGCACCGAAGCGTCGGTACAGCGTACCAGCGTACTGCTGATGCCCTTTCTACTATAGGGGAGACGAGGTCTGTACAACTTATTAGTCAAACAGGACGAGTCACCTTTCCAGAACTCAGTCAAACGAACTAGAAAGCATTGACAAGGCGCACATAGAAGGATGCGCAGAGTAACTATGTAAAAACTTCGCCTTCGATGGGCGATAGATTTATCACCCTCTGTTCCGCATTGGACGCCAATAACCAATTTGGCCTAGTTCGGTGACGCGACGCACCATGCTTAGACCGTAGGTAAGCCTAATCCACACGTAAATTTCTCTCGCGAAATGTGGCCCACGCGTAGGGCAGGCGAACGACTTTCAACACTCATGGAGATTTAGCCGCACATATGCAAGTTCTGCCAAATGATGCACAACCCCTAGCTCCATGCACAAGAGGGGAAGAAGATAGATAGGTAGACAAACCATGGAATGCCTTGCTCATCAGGAATTTGATGTCGGCTTCGATCACAACTGAGGCTATGTCAGTATCCTCGTGTTCTTGCTGATGGGAATCAATAAGATGCAACAACATATCTGCTTGGCCCATCGAAAGCGTTGACTGATAATAGATTTCAAAACCATAGCCGAGCAAGGTGAGTGCCCGTCGTTGGAGTCGATTGGCTGTATAGGCAGGAATTCCCTTCTTCGAGCGGAAAAGTCAGCAGCGCCTTATGATCCGCCAAGTGCTTGAAGTGGCGACCATACAGCATCTTGTGAAATTTCTTTACAGCACACACTATGGCCAATGCCACCTTGATTTCGGCCGTACCTTCTTTCAGTTTTCGTCATGGTTTTAGCGGCATGTGCGATCGCCTTCTGGGATCCATTTGGGAACGTATGGGAAATTACGGCACCGACCCCTAGACATGATGCGTCTGTGGCGAGGACAACTTCTCGGGACGGGTCAAAGTGAGTCAGGAATACGTCTGACGCCAGAGATGACTTGACCCGATCAAACGTAATCTGGCATTCTAACGTCCAAATCTAGGTTTGGCCCTTGCTCAGAAACGTGTTCAGCGGGACACGCAGGCGCTGTAGTTCGAGCAAAAAATCGCTGTAATAACTAATTAGGCCACAGAATGAACGCAGCAATTGCAAGTCCATAGGCGGGAGCATCTTTTGAACACTTTGGATATTTTCTGGATCAAGGCGACGACGGTCTTTTGAGAAAATGAAGCCGAGGAACTTGACGATTGGTGTAAAAAAAGGCACACTTGTCTTCACGGATACGGAAATCATATGACTGGATGCGTTCAAGCAATTCAGCGAGCCGCTTAAATAGTTCTTCTGCCGTCCGACCCATTAAAATGATATCATCCAGGTACGCCGCGGCTCCAGAAACTCCGGCGAGCATGGTGTCCATCAGCTGCTGGCAGATGGCTGGTGATGTCTTCACTCCAAAAGAGATGCGGTTGTAATGGTACAAGCCACGATGAGTGTTGATGGTCAGCAATTTTCTCAAGCTTTCATCAACATCGAACTGGAAGTAGGCATCGGACAAGTCGAGCTGGGCGAAACACTTCCCACTGTTCAGCTTGGCAAAGATATCCTCTGATATCGGAAAGAGATACTGATGGTCGTCCAGTGCGGCATTCAGGCAGACGAAAAATCGGTGCAGACAAGCAGTTCACCGTTCGGCTTTCTCACAACAAGGATTGGCGCAGCCTGTGATGACACCGGCGCGCCTCAGTCTGTCGAGCTCCTGATCAACTGCTACCATCGCTGCCTAAAGCACCGGTCATTTTGCTCTGAAGACTGGTATAGTTCATTCGGGAAGGCACAACTATGCTTTGAACTTAGTGCAGTGACCGAGACCATATTCAAACAATGAGGCGAACTTCGGCATTAGCTTCCTCGTCATGTCTTCTCTCGACAATGATACCTGGACTGGATCGGTATGGACTCTATTGCAAATCTGATTCATTGGAACGTCAAACAGTAGCAGCTTTTCCATCCATTCAAGCTCAAAGGAGGTTAAGTTTGGTCGGTCAGACAAGTAGCAGGTTCCGGTCTGTTCCACTCTGCTGAAGACAACTTTGCAGGTTATTTCTCCGACCAGCTTCAGCACTCCACCGGATGCGTTGTGGGCGACTTTGTTGGAATCAACCCTCTTCAGCCTCTTGATGTGCTTCCAAGTGTTCTTGGAAATGATCCTTATATCTGAGGCCATATCGAACTGCAGCCTGGTTGGGATGGCGTTGAGTACAGTGATGAATGGGCGACGTGCTCTAGAATCGCTGTGAAAAGCGGCAATTACCGATAGTGATTCTGCGTCAGGCTTGCTAAAGTTCTTCCTTCGGTAGCAATGTTGCACGTTTCTTGGCCGGGACTGATGGCAAGTCTTCCTTGTGGCCCCGTTTATGACGGTGATCACAAATGTGACGCTTAAATGGACAGTATCGTGCAAAATGCCATAACAGCACATGACCAACAGGGTATAGGCGGATTGTTCGGCGCTCTGTTGAACGGCTTGTTCGAGCCAGCCGTTCTTGCCTTTTGCACAACATGAACAGTATCAACAATGATGGGGCGACTCTGCTCAATCATAGCGGTGTCGTATCTCAAAGTAATCAACCGTTTGCATTCGCCTACAAGAAACTTCAATGTCAAATCTGGATCTTGATCCAACTTAGCAAGGAGCCGAGTGCGGATTTCCGCGTCGCGTGGAAACTGTAAAGCACTGACAAATATGAGACACTTAAACTGGTCATCCGTCAAACAGCGTAGCTTGAAACGTTCACGTTCACGGTTAATCATATCTGCTAGTGCCCCATTATCGTCCTTATCCCGCTTAACACTTGTTAGACATTGGTAGCGAATGTCAAACAAAGACGTTGATTAATCAAAAATTTCTTTAAGTATTGCCATTGCGTCGTTGAAAGTGATGTCCTTGGGCTCCTTGGGGAGGATGTGGTCGACGAATCTTGTATGTTCATTAGTACCGAGCTTGCGGAGCAATAGACGCAGTTTCCATCTTGACGGCTGAAATCCGTCCGGAACATGTCCTCCCAGCGTTTGAACCACGCCTCGAAAGCGCATTCAGAATCAGCATCATAATGAAATTCAGTGACTGAATTCGTAAGACCAAGTGAAACGGCCAGCGTGCCGCGCGTAGCCGCTCCGTTGACTGTAGGTTCAAGCACTGCGATAAATTTTCAATCCGTTTCATTTGTGCATCCATTTGGGATTGTCGCTGAAGAAGCAGCTTTTGAAAACGCTTAGCGGAAAAATTCGTACCATTTTTATGCTTGTCCGTCACCATTGTTAGATCTCCAAGTTTTCTCGCTCTTCTGGATTAAATACACAAATATCGCCGCAAGAATTTGAGCCCAGCCGAAGAAAAGGCAGAAGTAAAACGAACGTGACCGCAGAAAAGTGTCGGCAAAATCGCCGCCAGAGTTAGCCAAAAACATCGCCAGAACGCTGTACAACTAAGCCAGACCTACGCCAAATATCTAGGTAGCTCAATGGCCTTCGGCTTCTAGAAAACGGTCAACTGGTAAAGATAACAGCTTCCTTTGCCAAAACTCTGTACGTTGGCAATCACGTGTAGGAATGGAAGGTTTCGGAATCTCCAAAATCAATGCACAATCGAAGATAACCGATTAATTGCTAAAATAATGGGTTTTCCTTGATGTTTTTACCTTTTATCGGATAGGGTCATTGATCCTAGTTGCGGACACACAACAAACATCAATACCCAATGTGTCTAAGGTGCGTGCGGTTGCAGCCTGTTGATTTATTTGTCTTAAAGTGCGAACGTTGAACGCCGCCAGGGAAACGAGACAGCGTGGCCTTATAAGGGACTGTTGCCGACAGACGTCTGATGGGTGTTATGGGAAGGTGGCTGCAGATGGTTCTACTCCACTGGCATTTCGGTTGCTGTCAATTAAGCTGGGAAGTATAGAAGGAAGGTTAATAATGGGGGTAGGGATGGGGCTCCGGGTGGGGCCCTCTAAGTCAACCCCTTACTCGGCCTGGATAACCAGGAAGCTGTATGCCCATAGAAGAGATAAAATGATGGATTTAGGAGTCTTCTCACGATTCTCGCTCTCTGAACTCTCTCCCTTTGGCCGATGTGCTGGCGGCCGGGCATGCTAAATCTTACTCTACCCCACTGCAGACCACCTTCTTCGTTCTACGTTTATTTAACCTACTAGTGGCTGGGCAGCCCCCTCCCAGTTCGAGTTTCCTAAAGTGGCTTACAAACAATAACGGTACCTTTGGTCTCATCAATGAACCGCTCAAACCCGATCGCACACAATCCAATACCA